>SSNP01000004.1:2034012-2046284 GCA_006937955.1 Pachypanchax playfairii | reverse complement strand
GTTTATAGGTATGGTGTGAATAGAGTTTTAGTTAGTCTTAGGGTTAGTTATAGATCAGTAATGGTTAAGGTTAGGAAAAGGGTTTGGGTTAGGTATAAATCTAGTTACTAAAATCAATGGAAGTCAATGGACGGTCCCCATAAGGATACCAAAACACACTTGTGTGTGTGTGTGTGTGTGTGGGGGTTTGTACTTCTGACCTCCTGGGGACCCGTTTCCTGACTTTTACTATCTTTCTGGGGTCCGAGGGTTCTTGTGGGGACCGAAGCCTGGTCCCCATGGGGGGGAATCCCCTTTTTAGGGTTAGGGGTTAGGTTTATAGGTATGGTGTGAATAGAGTTTTAGTTAGTCTTATGGTGCATTCACACCGGCCCAACCATCAACTTCATAAGCGGCAAGTTTATATGTAAAGTCTATGGTGGACGGGCGTCAGACAGACGTCAACGGCTCTGCGTCGCTTTGTGAGCGTTATGAGCGGCAACTTTTCAAGCTTTTCTAGCGTTTCAGGCGTTGACGCTTGAAACGCTTGAAAAGCTAGAAAAGCTCAAAGTTCAGCTAGCTGAACTTTTGACGTTCATAACGCTCTTGAAGCGGCATGTCAACCAATCAGAGCGTCTCATCGTAGTGACGTAAGACGTCACAGCACGTAGCCGGGAAGAAGCGGGAGCAACCAAAATGGAAAACGTAGCTCCTGGAGCAAATGGTTAAACTCACCAAACTCAGAACGCATCTGAAGAATGGGGTGTATCCACAAACGGCGCTGATGCACCCGACGTCGACGTTGTCTAGATCTATGAAGTAAATAAATCCAAGCCACTGTCTCAATATGATCCGCCATAGCTCCGAACATCCGATAACAAAGGAAGCCCCGCCTTCGCGCGCTTTCGGTCAGGCTTTACGAGCTTTAACGCCTATGCGCTCTGACTGGCAGGCGTTATGAGCTTCAACTTCAAACGTCAAATTTGGAGCGTTATCAGCGTTGCTTGACGTTGACAAAGTCGCCGGTGTGAATGCACCTTTATGCTACAGCTTTTAGCCAGCAGCATGCTAGGCGTGGTTTCAACTGCAGGAGCTGATGAATAATAACGAACAAAGGAGTTGTGGCGAAACAGATACAGGCCGTTTGGACTCAGGAGAACTCGAGTTTTATCGCCACCTGCGTAGTTTGAGAGATTAAAACTGAAAGAGAAGTTGTTGACCTGTTTTCACACCCACTATGAAGGTAAGAACACCTGTGGAGCTAAAATATTCAACAGAAACCTCAGAAAAACTGTTTTTAATGAAAGGTCCTCTTTAAATGCACCTGAAGACCTCATCGAGAACCCGTGAAGACCCTCCATAGTCTGGGTCATCATTCAGTGTGAAGGAGACTTTAAGGTTTGTTTTATGCTCACTAACAGTTTTTGTTCTAGCAGCAGGAATAAATGCGTTAATTAACTCCAGAAAATCAGATTTTAAGGTACCTAAAACTAATCCTTCACAACTGGAATGTGTTAAAGTTCATGAAAAGGCCAAAGCGATCAGATAAAGACCAAATGATAAACTCCCCGAGTAGGTCAGGAAAGAAGAAAAAGGATGTTTCAGAGGTTATTGGATCAATGAATCACCGCAAACTGGAGAGAAACTAAACTTACTTTTCGTGTTGCCTCTGGGTCTGAATCAGGTGGCACTTTGAAATGATGGATGCTGTCATCGAAGCACTTGAGCGTAAAGAGACGGTCGTCTTTGGCTCGTATCTGGAAACAGCAGGTGCATAAATGTTTATTCCTGCAAGATTTAAGCAAAAGCAGCAAAGAGTCTAAAACAAAAAGTGACATTTTTGACCTCTGACTTACTAAACAGTGAGAGTTTGTGAGGGACTTGCAGCCCCGCCTCCTGACATTTGCCGTCGCATCCACCCTTCGTATGACAGAAACCGAAATGAGAACTCAAATTTCCCACGAATACAGAACAATTAATCAAGTATCTATTTGATGCTTCAACAAACAACACCTACTGTTTAGAGTACCAGGATATAACCCCATCCTGTAGAACCACCCAATATGAGCGCCAGCCAAAAAACCTGGAGCTCTGCGGGATGAAGCACAAGAAGGAAAACTTCTAGTTGGATTTCAATTCTTTTTATATGGAAAAAAAAAATGTCCACCAGCGCAGGCACTAGGGAAAAAAAACTGTAAAGGAATGAACACCACTGGATAAAATAGAATGCTTAAAAAAAATCTAAAACTATAAATACATGTAGAAAAGCTTCAAAGCCCACAGAGAAGTTGAAATTGGCATCAATCGATAACTCTGTTTGGTAGAGCCGATATACTGTAGTTCAGTAATGTTTACATGTTTTTATGATCCTGTTGCTAAGAAAAGTTGTTTCATTTAAAGGTACAGTATGTAAGAATTAGACCTCGTCATCAAATTCAAATCCTGCAGTTCATGTAGAAAAAAAACGTCTGCTCTCAGCCACTCACCCACTCTCTGATTTTTCTATTGGGTTGCCAGTTCTGATGTTGATTCTTGTTTCATTTCTCTTGTATTTGTTCAATTTTTTGGGAATGTCTGAAGGTCTGTTTGTTTAGAGTTCACGTGCAGCTCGGCTGCTCAGTTGGAAGGATGAGGTGGTTTCTTACTTTTTGCTGCTGGTCTTTGTGGATTTACAGCTGCTTGTGTTGAAGACTTGGCAGCCTTGCAGACTCACATGTGATTCGTTATGAACCAGGAAGTCTGGACGTGTAAATAATGATTCTTGGTCCGGGTTAGCTTTTTTAAAATGACAGAAACTGGCGACCACCCAGTCGGCGGAAATCAAGATCTGTCACAATGTAACTTTATTTTCAACATCGGTGGGACATTAAACTGTTGTGTGATTATTTACCTGTAAAATTTTACATACTGTATCTTTAAAGTTAGATATGTTACAAATTATTTGCACAAACAGATTTAAGATTTAGATGTTGCTGGAGTGTTTTTGCAGGTTGCTGTTGTGTTTAAAGCATATGTAGTTTTGGTATTTTTTCAATGGATTTTTATTTATTTTGTAAAGTTCTATTTATTTTATTTAAATGTATATTTGTGTTCCTGAAAATCCTAATTAAAAGTTTAAAGTTTTTCAAAATAAATGTGACCTGTTTTTATTTTTTAATTGGTTAATTTGATTTGTTTAACTTCGGTTAGATGTTTGATTGTAATTATGTTCAGCACACAAAATGAAAAATAGAAATCTGGTTAAATTATAGTAACATTTTTGCATGCAAACGAATAGAAAATGCTGAGATATCACCCGAAAACATCGGCAGCACATATCGGCCATCAGGCTTACTATGAGCTCTAAATATCAGCATCAGCATGAAGTCAGTTTTGATGGTTTGCTGACGCCACAGAAACAGGAAACTGTCCCTGACCATTAAATACAGAAATATCTGGACGGTAATTACAACTGGGCTGATTCTCAGCTGTGGGATAAGAGACATTTGATATGCACGTATGGAAATGAGTGGAAGAAAACAACAGGCCTGTGTTGACAGTAATGAAGGCATGTCATCCAGCGACACAACGTGGGACGGATGTCTTCCATTCATTTTGGCATTTATCTTGTTAGTGAGATTAACTTCCTGTTGGTTTTGTCTCCTAAAGCTGCTGTAATTAATATATTTGGATACTTGCACGTGTCCAGGTTTGCTACAGCTAATGACTTCTGACAGAATGAACATGCAGTTTCCTTCAGTTCAACAGAGTCTTTAGTTTTATTATTTGTGTTGCATCCTCTTTTTATTTTTAAGCAGGAAATTCTAAAAAATGTATCATAGACCAGCTGCTCGGGAGCAAACAACACAGCAATTAGCCGTTATAACCGAGAAACAAAAGTATCAAAGGGGTCTAAAGGAAAAACTGAGCAAAAAGAGCAGTTTCAAAGCAGAAGTCAAAGGCTCAGGAAATGGTTTATCCTATTACACCGTGTTCTCCAAACCCACTGGAACGGTGCAGGGCTGAGAGAGATTTTAGCCTATAATAACCACATTCAGCCTTCATCATGTTCTACACACGAGCTCAAAAATTATTTTTCATCACACACAATCACTAAACGAGTGGGTGGCAGCTGACCTGTTAGCAACTGCTGCAAAATAATGTTTTTTTATCTAACTCTTGAGTTTATCTATACTGATCCGACCAGGCTTAAAACACTGTGTGATTACTTAAAGGTAAAAAAGGATGTCTGTGGTTGGAGGTTTTGTTTTCTCAGTTTGACTGATGATGAAGCACATTTTAGGCTGAGAGTAACACAATCATGCTGAAGATATGCTTATCTGATAGGGGAGGAAGCTTTTAAGAATGCACCAACTCGCAGCTTTTCTTTTAAAATTTAAAGGTGTCCTGCCATAAAAAAATGTTGCTCTGAGTTTTTATTTATATTTTAGGTCCACAGGTGTATTGAAAATTGCACAATGACGTCTCTTTCTGTTGTTTTTTTTAACCTAAAGAGGCTTTTTCACGCAAATTTCATGACTTTGTGGTTATTTCTTAAGTATTAACCAGTAATATGAAACATTTTATATCTGAAAAACGTCAGGAAACACTGATTCACAGACCTTTCAATCTCTCTGCCTCAAAATTCGGCTGGTTTTGTCAGGCTTTCGGGCTGCAGACATTATAATTCATTATTCAAATTTACTAGACTCTGATGGCTAACAAACTAGCCTATGACAGCAAGGTATACTGTTTGCTGCCCCGCTGTGCATGGCAACAGCAGACGTAGTCTCTTCCCGTTTGCTACGTAGCCAGCAGCATGCTAGCCGTGGTTTCAACTGCGGGAGCTGCCGAATACTAATGAGCAAAGGAGTTGTGACGAAACAAATACAGGCCGTTCGAACTCGGGTGTTATTGCCACCTGCGTAGTTTGGGAGATAAAAACTGAAAGAGAAGTTATTGACCTGTTTTCACACCCACTATGAAGGTAAGAACACCTGTGGAGCTAAAATATTCAACAGAAACCTCAGAAAAACCATTTTTAATGAAAGGGCCTCTTTAAACGAAGCAGGTGCAGGAATCAGGCAAGTCTGAAAATCATATCATTGTGACGTCACACTGATTAAGCACGCACAGTTGAGAACACGTCTGCAAAGTTAGCTCAGCTGTTCAGTAGCAAACGTGGCCGACCATCAGCGTCATTGCGCTGTGCTCCAGCTGGACTTACTCAATGTCCATATTGCTAAAAAATCCAGATTTGCGGGACAAATGGCTTCAGTTCATTTTTGGAGAGACTCCCAGAACTTAGCATTAACTCCGCAGCGGGGTCTAAGGTGGGCTCTGCTGTTATGCATGGATTCCTGATAAAATAACAGGGTTTCTTTTGTAGGTACTTCCTCGTAATCTCCATGCAGAGTTGGTCTCGAAATTAAAGTTTCATTTCTGCTTGTCCTGCTTGTCCTGCTTTATGCAGGATGTTATTAGGCATGTTACTCAGACAGTTGTAGCGCTGTTGCACAGTGTGGGAGGGTACAGGAAGCCATGCTCTCGTAAGCTAGCTGTTAGCCAAACTGAATCCAGCGAATTAGCATAATGAATATTAATGAGTACAGGCCTGAACTGAGGTCAATTTTCAAGCAGTCAGATTACTTTGAGCTTGTGTTTGCTAACATTTTTTAGATATTAAATATTTCAGATTACAGGTTAATACATCAGAAATAACCACAAAGTCATGAAATTTGTGTGTCAGGGCCACTTTAAGATATTGTGTTTGTTTCATTTATAGATGATTCAAATGTTCAGAAATATTTACAAGCAAAACAGTTTGCGACTAGCTTGAGATGTAAACTAGCTAATAGACTGCAACATTCAAGCACATTCTCTAGTCGCAATTAGGACACGACTTGTTTTAATTGTGCCTTAATCTGTTTGCAATTTAAATTTCTCCAGCTCAAACTTAAAGACTAGATTTTTCTGTTAGCCTTGCCTAAAATTTTTTGCATAAATAAATAGATAAATAAATGGTAATATATAATAAAGAAATATAAATAAATAATAACAATAATAACATAAATAACAGGTTTGACCATTTCTACAGTCTTCAGTTACTAACAGTGACGTTTTAATGACTTGGCACTTAGAAAATCTGGTGATATTACGCTGAAGCTGTGACCTCGAGCTAAAGCTAACGGGGAATCACTTAACATTTAATGAAGCAGCAGTTAATTAAGCTGCACAGCGATACACAACACGCTCATTTTACAGTTTAAAAATTCTTTGCAAAGATTTCAGGGTGAATTTTTCATAATAAAAGCATAAATTGAAGAATTTGATAGTTAGACGTGGGTATGCGTAGCTTTATTTAAATGTTTGTATGCGTTCTCAATTAAAGCTGCAGAGAACTTAAGCAAATAAATAAAAAGCTGTGAAACTTGGAACTTAAACACTGGGTCTTTTATGGATTGTGTTTTCTCAGCTAAAGAAGTAAATTTCCAGACTCTACCTTCCAGAGGGGGCCCTCGTACTTCTTCACTTCGCGGGGCCAAGCCTGCAGGGGTCACAGGTGAGAAACAGAACAACAAATCAAAGAAAGGAAAAATCAACAATAACTTCAAGAGGCTGGATGTCTGCTGAACACTCACTCGATGGATGTTGGCTTCAAGACACAGCTTTATGGCTCCATCACTGGCCAGGTCAAGCGCTGTCTGGCCTGTTAGTCACACACACACACAGGATGAGGAGAGTTTAACACAATTCAGTGGTAAGAACCATGTTTAAATGTTTAAACTAAACCTCGATTGTCTGTTAGAATCAGCTCAGGTTTTTGTTTCGAGTGACAGAAACAGATTCTGTATTTGAAAAAGATAATTAAGGTTTTAATCATGTAGAGATGCAACCTGCCAAAGCAGTGGTGTTTTTTTTTTTGACACAGGAACAGAGACAAATATTGAGAAAGAAACTGTCACTAACAATATTTCACAGCTACTAAAATGTGGCGATCTGCACTTGTAAAGGGGAAAAACTGGTGAGATTCTTACTGAAATAGAATGTAATTTAGTCAATTTAACAGCTTCACAGACATGTCTAGTGGTGGTGCCAGTTCATGACTGATTCTGGTCCTTTATTCTTTGTTTGGACAAAACAACAACAACAAAAACAGCTAAAATATGGCCACTGAGTTGTAACTGTCAGTCGTGACTGATGCGCCTCACCCTTTTTGTTCTTTGCGTTGGGGCTGGCTCCGCTCGTCAGCAGCTTCAGGGCGCACAGCTTCTGGCCTCGATATGCAGCACAGTGCAGCGGCGTGTTACCCAGCAGATCTGTACAGCGGATATCTGGAGGCTTCTTCATGTCGAGCTACAGCAAACAAACAGGACAGAAACAGACATGATGTCTGGGCTTTCACTTCGTTATTATGAGACCTCGACCTGGGAGCTTATGAACGTGCACATGTTCAGTAGGAAGAAGGTTTGGTCTGACAAGGACTTAGTGAACTATTGTGTTTCAGAGGGTGCAGCTGTCCTGTCTGCACCTGTAACCATGTAGGAGTGTCACTTAAAATCCAACAAATCTGATCTAAAGTGAACATGCTTTCAGTGACAACGCCATCGGGTCAAACTTTAATTGATTTTGGATGCTAACTTATAAATATTCGTGTTAGAAGAAGTAATTAGATACTTTTTACATGTTTTATCTGTAGATGTGAATAAGTAACTGATTCCGTCTGCTTTATTGCAGCTGTTTCTAAAACAAACAACAGAAAAACTTTGGCTTCATATCTTACTATTCAACCTAGAATTACAATCTGTCTCTTACCAGCTGAGTTAGCGTTGAAAGGTCTCCTTCTCGCGCAGCTTCCAACAGTTTCTCCTCCAGTTTCCTTTCTTCTGTTCTCTCAGCCGCTGCCGTTGTTTACAGGAAGAACATTTAGCATATATATATGTAACATAAATTACTTGTATGAATGGATGTTTAATGAGTCAACATGAGAACTATTGAAAACACGTTTCCATGGTAACTCTTAGATGGCGTGTTGATTCTCTCACCTTCCAGCATGCTTCTGATCTCGGCATTTTGAGTGACATCTTTGGGAATTTGAGCAGTCCCATTGATGACTGTAGCACATGCATCATAGTGCAGCAGCAGCATGACAACCTCCTGATCAATATGTGATGATTGATTGATTGATTTACCGCTTGTTTAGTGACAGAATGATTGAATAAAAGCATGCACAAACAAGTGCTACAGAGCGTGCGCTGAAATTTGAAATCTGAATTTTGATATTTTGGACATGAACAGACCTTTCTTCCTGTGAAGGCAGCTTTATGCAGCGGCGTATCTCCGATATTATTGGGCAAGTTTACATTTGCTCCTGCCTGCAGGATGGGAATTACCATGTGTTATCTGCAAGTTTTTTTTTTTATTTTTTAGATTACCACTTTCTAAAATAAAAAAACCTTACCTTGAGCAGCTCTTCCACAACATCTTTGTGACCAAAATAACAGGCCAAGTGAAGAGGCGTCCATCCCAAGTTTGACTTATTCTTACCTGTAAAAACAAGATACTTACAACAGCGCGCTCTAACGGATCTGTTCCACCTGTTCTGAACACATACCTTTGCAGTTGATGTTAATTTGCGTCTCCTCCTTGGTGTTGGATGTGAGGAGTCTTTGGATTCCAGGGAGGTCTCCGTTCCGGGCGTACTGCAGGAACTGCTCCTCTGGCTCCAGCTCCTCCATTGACCCCTGCAAGCCAAAACATGAAGAATCTATAAGTGAAAATGTTCCCTCTTTCAAACCTACGAAGCAGGAAAGAAGAAAGACAGGTAATCTGACACAAAAACACGACATAGTACATCATGTTTATGTAGCAATACTTAAGCTGAGATACAGAAGTGACCTGAAGTTCAGTCTGAAGAACCACTTTGTCTTCTTCAGCAGAGAAATCTGTCTCTGGTATTTACAGCTTAGCTTCGGTTAACAGGTTGTTTTTTCACAGCTCAGCAACAGGACCTAATAATTATTATCTAATCATATAGAAAACTTTAAAGAGAGTGCACTTATTTGGGGTCTGTTGGTACATTTCAAAAGAAAACATGCAACTAAAGAAGATTACTGGAATTTTTTTTTTTTTTTTTTTTTTTTTACAAACTAATGACCAAATATTTTAAAAGTGGCATCCAGCTTAAACAGAAACAGCCCTGACAACATTGCAAAAAAAAAACCCAAAAAGCCTATTTCAATTTTCTTTGTGGGGGAAAAAAAGGCTCAAAAGATGAAAAACCTTCCAAACTGTTTATATTACGTAACGTGTCACAATCTCCCAAACACAAGAACATATGGGCACAAGTCACAAGACTTTAGTTTTTTCCACAGAAATTAAAAAAGAAGAAACCGTCTATAAGGAGAAGTTAATCTGGATTATTAGAAGATGACAGTCACTGGACCAGCCTTACAGGAAGGAAACCAGTCCCCCCCCACCTCCCTTTAACCAGCCTAAAAGCATACGCACATGACTCTCTATATTTGCAATCAAATCACTGGTACTCAAAGACAAAAGCAGGGGGAGAAACACTCACGTGGCAATGTTATGGTATGTCATGTGACTGCGAGGAACAATCAAACTGACAAGGAAAGACTATTGAGAGGAAAACTCGTGGCTCAGAAACAGGTTTACCTGACACTGAAAACCATGTGACTCCAGATGTTTGTAGGTCTATTAGTGTGCAGCAGCATCTGAAAACCCCCTGGAGGGATAGGTATTCATGGTATGGTATTATTCATGAAGCATTTTAAACCCTTATGCAGCAATATTATTGCAGGTCATTTATAAGGTTTATTTTTGTTATTTTTGATTGTAAATAACAGTAAATATCTCACATTTTGTTTAAGGAACAAGCACACCACATACACAGGCACATTTTCTCAGTTTTTTTCTCCCCTGTCATACTTTTAAGTCTACTTCCTATATATAATTTGAAATATTCACATTTATTACTACACAATACATTTTTTAAAATAATTATTTTTACAGTAAAGCAACATCCAGATTCAGCTCAATGAAACAAGAGACAAGTTCAGATATTTTATTCATTTAATGAGAGTTGAAGTGTGACATTAAGGTAAAACAAGTAGTGCAAATGTTTCTAAACCCATTTTATCTTTTGACTCTTTAGAAGAGTGTCTCACTGTATTGGGTAGATTAATCCACTTAACTTTCTGTAAAGTACTTTAAACAAGCTGCTCACGGCTGCTGACTAATACAACAGAAAAGAAGGTTTACTTTTACTGCTTTGCAATGTCAGTGTTTTTACATTTTAAATACGATTTAAGAAGATAGTGTTTGATACAATTCAGTTGAACAAAGACTTACTAAGTAAATGTGAAATTCTAAAGCAGCTGTGACCAAATGACGCCACAAATCAGAGATTACACGCACAAGAAGCGAGACTTACAGCTTTCCGGTCCTGTGAGGTTCAGATCCAGTATTGGGTCGGAGCTGCGTCTCAGACGGGCCCTCCGTNTTATTCTTACCTGTAAAAACAAGATACTTACAACAGCGCGCTCTAACGGATCTGTTCCACCTGTTCTGAACACATACCTTTGCAGTTGATGTTAATTTGCGCCTCCTCCTTGGTGTTGGATGTGAGGAGTCTTTGGATTCCAGGGAGGTCTCCGTTCCGGGCGTACTGCAGGAACTGCTCCTCTGGCTCCAGCTCCTCCATTGACCCCTGCAAGCCAAAACATGAAGAATCTATAAGTGAAAATGTTCCCTCTTTCAAACCTACGAAGCAGGAAAGAAGAAAGACAGGTAATCTGACACAAAAACACGACATAGTACATCATGTTTATGTAGCAATACTTAAGCTGAGATACAGAAGTGACCTGAAGTTCAGTCTGAAGAACCACTTTGTCTTCTTCAGCAGAGAAATCTGTCTCTGGTATTTACAGCTTAGCTTCGGTTAACAGGTTGTTTTTTCACAGCTCAGCAACAGGACCTAATAATTATTATCTAATCATATAGAAAACTTTAAAGAGAGTGCACTTATTCGGGGTCTGTTGGTACATTTCAAAAGAAAATATGCAACTAAAGAAGATTACTGGAATTTTTTTTTTCCAAACTAATGACCAAATATTCTAAAAGTGGCATCCAGCTTAAACAGAAACAGCCCTGACAACATTGCAAAAAAACCCCAAAAAGCCTATTTCAATTTTCTTTGTGGGGGAAAAAAAAGGCTCAAAAGATGAAAAACCTTCCAAACTGTTTATATTACGTAACGTGTCACAATCTCCCAAACACAAGAACATATGGGCACAAGTCACAAGACTTTAGTTTTTTCCACAGAAATTAAAAAAGAAGAAACCGTCTATAAGGAGAAGTTAATCTGGATTATTAGAAGATGACAGTCACTGGACCAGCCTTACAGGAAGGAAACCAGTCCCCCCCCCCACCTCCCTTTAACCAGCCTAAAAGCATACGCACATGACTCTCTATATTTGCAATCAAATCACTGGTACTCAAAGACAAAAGCAGGGGGAGAAACACTCACGTGGCAATGTTATGGTATGTCATGTGACTGCGAGGAACAATCAAACTGACAAGGAAAGACTATTGAGAGGAAAACTCGTGGCTCAGAAACAGGTTTACCTGACACTGAAAACCATGTGACTCCAGATGTTTGTAGGTATATTAGTGTGCAGCAGCATCTGAAAACCCCCTGGAGGGATAGGTATTCATGGTATGGTATGGTATTATTCATGAAGCATTTTAAACCCTTATGCAGCAATATTATTGCAGGTCATTTATAAGGTTTATTTTTGTTATTTTTGATTGTAAATAACAGTAAATTTTACAGTAAAGCAACATCCAGATTCAGCTCAATGAAACAAGAGACAAGTTCAGATATTTTATTCATTTAATGAGAGTTGAAGTGTGACATTAAGGTAAAACAAGTAGTGCAAATGTTTCTAAACCCATTTTATCTTTTGACTCTTTAGAAGAGTGTCTCACTGTATTGGGTAGATTAATCCACTTAACTTTCTGTAAAGTACTTTAAACAAGCTGCTCACGGCTGCTGACTAATACAACAGAAAAGAAGGTTTACTTTTACTGCTTTGCAATGTCAGTGTTTTTACATTTTAAATACGATTTAAGAAGATAGTGTTTGATACAATTCAGTTGAACAAAGACTTACTAAGTAAATGTGAAATTCTAAAGCAGCTGTGACCAAATGACGCCACAAATCAGAGATTACACGCACAAGAAGCGAGACTTACAGCTTTCCGGTCCTGTGAGGTTCAGATCCAGTATTGGGT
>SSNP01000004.1:1979995-2034002 GCA_006937955.1 Pachypanchax playfairii | reverse complement strand
CCACCTGTTCTGAACACATACCTTTGCAGTTGATGTTAATTTGCGCCTCCTCCTTGGTGTTGGATGTGAGGAGTCTTTGGATTCCAGGGAGGTCTCCGTTCCGGGCGTACTGCAGGAACTGCTCCTCTGGCTCCAGCTCCTCCATTGACCCCTGCAAGCCAAAACATGAAGAATCTATAAGTGAAAATGTTCCCTCTTTCAAACCTACGAAGCAGGAAAGAAGAAAGACAGGTAATCTGACACAAAAACACGACATAGTACATCATGTTTATGTAGCAATACTTAAGCTGAGATACAGAAGTGACCTGAAGTTCAGTCTGAAGAACCACTTTGTCTTCTTCAGCAGAGAAATCTGTCTCTGGTATTTACAGCTTAGCTTCGGTTAACAGGTTGTTTTTTCACAGCTCAGCAACAGGACCTAATAATTATTATCTAATCATATAGAAAACTTTAAAGAGAGTGCACTTATTCGGGGTCTGTTGGTACATTTCAAAAGAAAATATGCAACTAAAGAAGATTACTGGAATTTTTTTTTTCCAAACTAATGACCAAATATTCTAAAAGTGGCATCCAGCTTAAACAGAAACAGCCCTGACAACATTGCAAAAAAACCCCAAAAAGCCTATTTCAATTTTCTTTGTGGGGGAAAAAAAAGGCTCAAAAGATGAAAAACCTTCCAAACTGTTTATATTACGTAACGTGTCACAATCTCCCAAACACAAGAACATATGGGCACAAGTCACAAGACTTTAGTTTTTTCCACAGAAATTAAAAAAGAAGAAACCGTCTATAAGGAGAAGTTAATCTGGATTATTAGAAGATGACAGTCACTGGACCAGCCTTACAGGAAGGAAACCAGTCCCCCCCCCCACCTCCCTTTAACCAGCCTAAAAGCATACGCACATGACTCTCTATATTTGCAATCAAATCACTGGTACTCAAAGACAAAAGCAGGGGGAGAAACACTCACGTGGCAATGTTATGGTATGTCATGTGACTGCGAGGAACAATCAAACTGACAAGGAAAGACTATTGAGAGGAAAACTCGTGGCTCAGAAACAGGTTTACCTGACACTGAAAACCATGTGACTCCAGATGTTTGTAGGTCTATTAGTGTGCAGCAGCATCTGAAAACCCCCTGGAGGGATAGGTATTCATGGTATGGTATTATTCATGAAGCATTTTAAACCCTTATGCAGCAATATTATTGCAGGTCATTTATAAGGTTTATTTTTGTTATTTTTGATTGTAAATAACAGTAAATATCTCACATTTTGTTTAAGGAACAAGCACACCACATACACAGGCACATTTTCTCAGTTTTTTTCTCCCCTGTCATACTTTTAAGTCTACTTCCTATATATAATTTGAAATATTCACATTTATTACTACACAATACATTTTTTAAAATAATTATTTTTACAGTAAAGCAACATCCAGATTCAGCTCAATGAAACAAGAGACAAGTTCAGATATTTTATTCATTTAATGAGAGTTGAAGTGTGACATTAAGGTAAAACAAGTAGTGCAAATGTTTCTAAACCCATTTTATCTTTTGACTCTTTAGAAGAGTGTCTCACTGTATTGGGTAGATTAATCCACTTAACTTTCTGTAAAGTACTTTAAACAAGCTGCTCACGGCTGCTGACTAATACAACAGAAAAGAAGGTTTACTTTTACTGCTTTGCAATGTCAGTGTTTTTACATTTTAAATACGATTTAAGAAGATAGTGTTTGATACAATTCAGTTGAACAAAGACTTACTAAGTAAATGTGAAATTCTAAAGCAGCTGTGACCAAATGACGCCACAAATCAGAGATTACACGCACAAGAAGCGAGACTTACAGCTTTCCGGTCCTGTGAGGTTCAGATCCAGTATTGGGTCGGAGCTGCGTCTCAGACGGGCCCTCCGTGAAGCTGCATGGGCTGTTTGGAGTTCCTCGGAACCGCTTCCTGTCGCTGCTGCTCGACTGCAGCGCGAATCCACTGACTAATCACTCTCTCTCTCCCTCAAACATACACACACTTCCCATTTAACGTCAGCAGCCGACTCACACGGAGAAATATGTACCTCACGCATGACTGTCACTGCTGTTTACACGGAGATCAGCTGATCTGCGCTCAGCGGAACCTGTTTGACTCCTTCAAAATAAAAGACGATCAACTTAAACAGTTGATTAACGCGAGTTGTTGCAAGCAGTAAACTTTAATTAAAACAATGACAGTCAAACTCTTGTTTGATTATTTAATCATAACTATTTTTCACTTTCTGTGTTCAAATTCTGCTATTAGAACTTAGAAAACGGTGGCTTTTATTTTACCTTTGACCCCGGAAGCAGTTTCCTTTGAAACAACAAGTTTGCTCATACCAGTTCATCTCTTCATGTGCCTTATACACTGACTATTCTTATTTTAATTTACCAACACTTGTTACAATGATTAAATGGCGGATATCGTGATTTCGGAGAGTGAAGAGGACCTTCAGGCTCAAGTAAGTTAAAAAACATGTTGCTCCTGTCACATGTAGTTATGTGACTGTAAACATGCGTTCAGCCTAATATAAACTCATTGCTTCAGACAAAATGTAAAGAAGCTCATAAAGCTCAACACAGCTGCAGGGAAACGTAAATAAATCCTGAAAGCCAGCTCACAAACAAAATAAACTACGAACTGTTGCTCTGGATCAATTTTTCTAAAATACAGTGTAAAATATAGTGTTGTGGAAATATTATATTGATTAATTAAGTTATTTTTAAATGGATATTTAATCTGTTTAGGGTAAGAACTTTTTTCTTGCTTGTGTAGATTGATGACACTTCCTGGTGAAGCTAGTTGCACACTTGTCATTTAAAAATCTTTGCATCATATAATTTAAATTAAAAAAAAATTGAAATTGTTGCTGGGAATGTTAAAATGTAATTTGATTAGAACCTTTTTTTCTTTTTTTTTGGTGGGGGTTAAAGTGTCTCTGACACACTCAGATCTCAATCAAACATTTAGAATCATCACAACTTTGTGTAATGAGACATGCTGCAAATTTGTGTTGTTAAGGTCAATATAAATGTTTGCAGGAACGCAACTCTTTGTTTACATCTTACATGGAGATTGAAAAGTATTTGTGAGCTTGTGTTTTTGTTGATAAAATGGTGAAACTCTGTACAGCAGGTGGTTGAACAACACTGCATCAATAATGTATTTTGCTGAATCAGACCCAGAGAATGATGACATCACTCCTGTAGAAATAAAAGACTTCACAAGGACCAAATGTAGATGTTCTGATTCAGGGGGTTGGATTCGTGGAAAGAATTCATCTGGTCGGCCATGCTTGAGTCAAACCTGTTTTCATGCAGCAGAGCCACAAGTTAATCATCAAATATAATTTCTATAAACAACCTGTAATTAAATACTGCACAGAAAATAGACAGGAATATACACAAAGAACAGTGCAGAAATCTTCTTTTCTGAATGCCACACTCTCAACACTCAGAGTTTTGAGTATTTGAATGTTATAAATAAAAAACGGCTGGAGTTTAAAATGAACAGCTTCTCTCTCAGATCAACAGGATTTTTCTGTGTGCTCTGAAACAAGTTGCTGTTCATTATTGTCTTTGTAACACAGAGATTTTTCATTTCTTTTGTAAGATTTATCTCTATCTCTATTTTTCATACATACTGTATCTTTGACTTACTTTTTGACTGCAGTGAGCAGTCAAAACTCAGCTAAAAGAAAGGTATGAAAAACATCTCCTTTTCTATAAACACAGAAAAGTTGTCTTACAAAAGAAATTAAAAATCTACGCGTCATGAAAGTTATTTGATAAAGTGTAGCTGTGTCACACACCTACAATTCATTTGAGTTAGTCATAATGGTGCGTTCTCACCGGCCAAACCGTCAACGTCAGAAACGTCAAGTTTACATGTAAAGTCTATGGTGGAGTCCGTCAGACCAGCGTCAGAGTCTCTGCGTCACTTTGTGAGCGTTAGCAGCGTCAACTTTTAAAGCTTTTCAGGCGTTGAAGCTTGAAACGCGAGCAATGCAGAAGTTCAGCTAGCTGAACTTTTGACGCTCTTGAAGTGGCATGCCAACCAATTAGAGCTTCTCATTGTAGTGATGTAGTTACATCAGTGCACGTAACCTGAATGAAGCAGGAAGTTGTCAGACAGAGTGCGGGACAGACGGAAGTAGCGCTGGAGGCGAACCTCATCCATATGTAGCTCCAGGAGCAAATGGTTTAACTCCTCAAACTCAGAACGCATCTGAAGAATGTGGTGTATCCACAAACGGAGTAAATAAAGCCAAACCACTCTCTCTTTATGATCCGCCATAGCTCAGAACATCCAATAACAAAGGAAGCCCCGCCTACGCGCTCTTTTTAACTAGCAGGCGTTACAAGCTTCAACTTTCAATCTTCAAACTTGAAGTGTTGTCAACGTTGCTTGACGTTGACAAAGCAGCCGGTGTGAACTCATCATAATAATTAACCTGGCTCTGCCAGATCTATGTGTAGCCCCGCCTCTTCTCGATTCGGGGACACACATATATCTGTAACCGCTCCATTTGAAACTTCTATAAAAGGGAGGGACATCTGGTATAATATTTTAAGCTGATTGAAGGACGAGCCGGCAAGTGTCTGCTTACAATGATTTGTCTTTAGCCAGTCACAGTAAATCAAGCTCTTGCAACTCCATTTGGGAGAAAAACACACATCGTTACCGCTAAGAAAAGCAAAACACATTTTTACCATCAAGAAATGTATAAAGTTCTTACCTTTGATCATTTTTTAACCATAAAATCGTCTCTAGTCCTAAAATAGATTCAATATCCGCTTTTATGTGTACATCCACCAGGGCAGCCATGTTCGTCTTTCTTTGCCTGCCTGGCATTTGCTGCCAATCATACCTGAACACCCACCCCAAAGCACAATGCTAACACATGATTGGTCTGAACATTTATTGGACAGAAATAGACGGTTTTCAGTGGAGTGGTACAAGACGGATTTTTGTGGGTTTGGAAAACTCCCAATCTCGCGAGAATCCGTCTTGCAGCGCAAGGTTACATAATAATTACAGCCTGTAAAAACACAGACAATCAGAAAGAGAAATATTCACAGTTCCACCGGACTCGCGCTCACATCAGGGTTTGACATCAGTAACTCCATGGCAGATTTCTCAGTGTATTTTTGTCTCTTTTCTTTCTCCTTCTCTCTTTCTTCTGCTCTGATCTGGTTGTTTATCTGTAACGTTGGTTTGTATTCACAATGACACTGATACTGACTCTGTTTGATTGACAGAACTTGAAGCCAGAACTGACAAAACGCTCAGAAACGACAGATTCTTGATCTGATTCTTCATTTTCTGCCATAGTAATCACTTTGTTTACATCTCCTGTTCCAGTGTTTTGTCACTTCAGGTTAAAGCACTTTTCTCGAAATTGTCCAGCAGTATTCCATAAATATGCATATTTAGACTTTATAACTGGAAATTTTGGAAAATTGTCCACAAGGCACAAATGTAAAATTGATTGATATGAAGTTAGGCGATAAAAATCACATGTCAGAGACACTTTAAAAAACCCCTCTGCCTGAAAAGCTTTATTTCCTGTCCCTTTATAGCAGTACTAACTCATTTTTAAACTTAAAGTTACTGTTTTGAAATTTGTCTAAGTGGATATTCACCAAAAATGAAATGTTCAGCTTCATATTAGACATCACTCTGGATGTCTCTGGTCTCTAGGGCCGATTCTGGGCATTAGGTCATTGGCTAAGGTGCCCTCTGCTGGAGGGGGCGCCAAATTCTCCTTTTTTTTCTCCTTTTTTTTTCTTTGGACAAACTGTTGGACACGCCATTCATCTCAAAGAGCAAAATAAGTAATAATTAAATATCTATCTATCATCTCTACTGTTCATTTTAGTATAGATAAATATTTTTTGCAATGTAATCCAGTTATTGAGGTATGTTGTTTCTGTTGTGGGCAGTAGGGGGCGCCAAAATCATTTTTTGCCTAGGGCACTATGCAGCTCAGGGCCGGTCCTGCTGGTCCCCCTATATTACACTTAATAACTTCAGTAACTCGGGTCTCAGCCGGAAGTGGTGTTCTGAGGATTTATGCTGCCCTGAAGAAAAATGCCGCCATAGTACGAATTGACAATTTATTTTATCATGCAATGTCATTTAAAGTTTATACAGTATTCTTGTTTATGGTGAGTGTGTCCTGTTAATTATTTAAGCATATTTTTATGATCCTTCCCTGATATTTTCTATATAAAAGCCCTCTGGGTCCTTATCGGCCATTGTTGGGTTCTTCTCCTCTGGATGTGTCCAAACATTTGCCTGTCGCTCTGACAATGCAAAGAAAGTACAAATAACATCATATTTAGCGTTCCTGTCCTGGGAGAATTTATTTGATAAGTAAAATGTATTTATGGAAAAATATAGAAACAAAAATAAACAATAAATCTGTTTATTGAAGTCAAGACTGTAGAACGGCACATGTGTGTAGCACATCTCAACAGGTAGCATATTTCTGCAGAACATCAGTTCGTCTGAGACACGGCTGCGGAAAAGTTATTTAATACTGCTTTAAGAGCTTAGTCTGCTCTGATTGGTTGGTTAGTTGTTTTTTTTTAATGTGAAGTTTAAGGCAGATATGCATCTTTTACTTTATAGTGTAAAATAATAGTCACTTGCAGGACTTAATTTAATTAATTTTTTATAAAGAAGGGTTAATGTGTCATTTTGTTTCAAGCTGGCTGTTATACTAAAAACTATTTTTACACTTCAAACATTTATACACTTTTTTTTTTGCAAAGGCAGTCATTTCAAGCTATATCTGTCCATCACTTTTCCAATTTGCTTTTATTTGTTAATCCACAATTAATATTGAAAACAATCTTAGATTTGATATTCTTGCTTTTTTTGTTTTCTTCTCATTTAGCTGGAAGAGGTCGAGGCTTTGTCTTCTATATATGGTGATGAATGGTGTGTGATAGACGAAGAGTCCAGAATATTTTGCATTAAAATATCAAATGACATTGAAGAGCCAAAGCTGACAGCATGTTTGCAGGTGAAAATAAATAAATAAATAAAAAAACTAATTTTTCAATCTCAAGTGTCCCTCTTTGATGTTAGTTGTTTAGTATTTTAAATATTATTTCCCTTGTTGATCAGATAATTCTCCCACCTGATTATCCAAGCGCAGCTCCACCCATCTATCAGATCAAGTAAGTATATTTGCTTTTGAGATGTAACATGAGGGGGGTCTGCTGATTTGTAAGAACAGCATCCCACTCAGAAACCCACTCAATAACCCTGTTTGTTCTCTGCTTTTGTAGTGCAGCGTGGTTGCGAGGCTCTGAGAGGGCAAAATTGGCAAACAGCCTGGAAGACATCTATGTGTGAGAGCTTTTCATAATTTTTGACTTCCAAAAGGAGATGCTGTGGAGAGATATTAGCCGCAACAAAAACCTTTCATTATTCTTTCCACAGTGCAATATCTCTGTAAAGTGCATGTCTCCTTGATCTTCCACCCTCAAATGCAACTATTTCATTTTCAACAGGGAGCATGCGGGGGAGAGTATCCTCTACCTGTGGGTGGAAAAGATTCGAGACTTTCTTGTGGAAAAATCTCACAGCTCAGGGACAGGTGAGATGTGAGCAGTACCAAGTGACTTGAGATGATGCTCAGTATACATCTTTTTATTTTTCGTGAGCATGAAACTTGTTGTTGAAATTGTTGGAGCTAAAAATTAAAACCTGAACAAATGGTGTCAACCAAGTCCTTAAAGCTCCAATTTAATATATATATTTTTCCCTTTTAATGGCTGAATAATCATAGGTCAGGGTTAAGTGGATTTGCAAAGAGAAACAAGCATTTATCTGAAACTGGACAAAAAAGAGTGATAAAGCAGCTAAAGTCCAAAGAAAAAGATTTGAAAGACCTTCGGAAAGACTGAAAAAATGTGGATTGAGATCGCTTTAAAGAAGACACAGATCTGGTTGCTTGGAAGCAAAATGTAAAGAAATGAGGGATAACATAAGAGTTTTGCACAGTACTGTGCTTTACATAAACGAAAAGTGTATTAACTGGTAAGATCCATCTTCTTCCACTTATCGTAGTTTGGTTGTGGGGGCAGCACGAGAAACCCAGAAACCCAGATCTCCCTCATTCATTCTCCATCTCCTCCTGGAGGATCCTGAGACGGTTCCAGGTCAGAGAGGTTATATAATCCCTTCAGCAGGTTCTAGGTCTGCTCAGGGGTCTCCTCCCAGTCAGACATGCCTGGAAAACCTCCATGGGGAGGTCCAGGAAGCATCCTGACCAGATGTCTGGACCACCTCAGCTGACTCCTCCAGGATGATGGAGCTCCTCACATTATCTCTAAGTCTGAACCCGACCACCCTACAGAGGGAGCTCATTTCACGTGCTTATATCCAGGTTCTCTCATTCAGGATCCAGATCTCATGACTATAGATGAGGGTTGGAACATAAAATCAAGAGTTTTGCCTTTCGATCCAGCTCCTTCTTCGACAGACCGAAGCAACAACAACAACAACAACAACAACAAACTTTATTTATAAAGCGCTTTTCAAACAAAGTTTATCAAAGTGCTTTACAGATTTAAAATGACCCCCCAACCCCCCTTTAAAAAACCAAAAATAAAATAAAATAAAACCCCCGTCCCAACCCAACCCATCGACCATACACACACACACACAAGTGTGTTTTGGTATCCTTTTGGGGACCGTCCATTGACTTCCATTGATTTTAGTAACTAGATTTATACCTAACCCAAACCCTTTTCCTAACCTTAACCATTACTGATCTATAACTAACCCTAAGACTAACTAAAACTCTATTCACACCATACCTATAAACCTAACCCCTAACCCTAAAAAGGGGAGTCCCCCTCATGGGGACCAGGCTTCGGTCCCCACAAGAACCCTCGGACCCCAGAAAGATAGTAAAAGTCAGGAAACGGGTCCCCAGGAGGTCAGAAATACAAACCCACACACACACACACACACACACACACACACACACACACACACACACACACACACACACACACACACACACTTAAAAGCTACAAAAACAGCGGGCTGAGCACAGATGAGCCAGGAAATGCCATCATAGGAGCCATCTGCATCGGTAGCAGCAGATCAGCAGCAGCCGCCAAGGCACCGACCCCGTGAGCCCAGAGGAGGGAGGGCTGGTACCCCCAACTCCACCCAAGCACTACCTGGGGGGCACCCAGGCAGCCACAACCGACCACTGCCCCCGACGCAGAGGGGTCCCGGTGAGGAAACACTGGCAAAAAAAAAAGTTAAAATGTAAAGTTTGTAAAATATAAAGTGTATAAAGTATAAAACAATGAGTGTAAAACAATGATAAGATAGAAACAAGATAAAAAGGCAAAGCAGATTAATAAATAAACAGTTAACAGCTAAACTAAAAATTCAATCAGGTAAAATATGCTAATCAGTTAAAACGCGTATTAATAAATAATAATTAGTTAAAAGCTAGGTTAAAAAGGTAGGTCTTGAGCCTGCTCTTAAAAACATGAACGTTCTTTGCGGCCCTGAGGTCCTCTGGCAGCCTGTTCCAGAGGTGAGGACCATAATAGTGGAAGGACGCCTCACCATGAGTCCGTGTCCTGACTTTAGGGATGATAAGGAGATGGCTGCCAGAGCAGATTCCTCATCACTGAGGACGAAGCCCCAATCCATCGGTACATCTCCTGCTACATCCTGTTATCACTCATGAATAAGATGCCCAGATACTTAAACTCCTCGACTCGAGGCAAAGACTCAGCATCAACCTGAAGGAGTGTTCTACCATTTCTGGTTGATTGGTAAGATGTTACCATATAATGCTATAGGTGTTTAATTAAAAAAACTAAACGTTGTAGTTTCTGTTATTATTTTTTTGGTATTATTTACCATAGAGTAAGTCATAATGAGAAATGATGTGGATTTGGAGGGTTTGCAAAGCTGTTTGGGGTGAATGTTTTTCATGCTCAGACGTGTCACAATTCTATTAAAACAGTACAGGGTGTACAAACCTGTTGGTTACCTTCTGTTAAAAAAGAACAGTCTTTGAAATAACTCAACGTTATCAAATATAATGAATAAATACAAACTAGCAGAAAATCAGCCAAAGAAATTTCAGACATTGTTTTTGAATTGTAGTTCAACAGAAATGTAAAAATCCAAAAAACACAGCAAACTAAATCTGACCTGGACAAAAATGATGATACACTTAACCCAAAATTTTGTTGCACAAGCTTTTAAAGTGATCACTGCAATCAATCGATCTCTAACTCTCAGTGAGACTTCTGCACCTGTCGATAGGTAATTTGTATGGCTTGTAATTACTGTCAAAAGTTGCAAATTCATATACTGCACACACATTGTGGACACAAACTGACCAATCAGAGGTCAGGGTATGTTAGCCACAGGCCCCGCCTCCTCAGTCTCAAAAACTTGAAATCAAGTGTGGACTCTGCAACTGAGAGCGTTTGAGAGTCGAGCATGTGTTTGGCACATTCGCTCATGCTTGCAGATACTGTTTGCTTGCTCACGGTGCAGAAATGTTCTCTCACAATGTATGTTTTCACTCGCAAACTGCTCCAGCTGTCTCTGGTTCGAAGGGTTCGTGGTCTAGACTGCATGTTTCAGCTCCTTCCACCGATGTTCAACAGGATTTATTTATCCTGGGTCATATTGGAGGACCCACGACCTGCAACTGATCTTTGATAGTTTTGAGATTTTGTTGTAACCTGGACAGGTTCAAGACACTCTGGACCAGATGCAGCAAAGCTGTCCCTAAAAATATAACAGACACCTGCTGTTCTGTTGTTTTAAAGGTCCTGTATCATGAAAAATCAACTTTTTGGAGCTTTTAACCATGTTATGATGCTATTTCTTTATTTAAAAGACCTCCAGAGTGGTTTTTGGCTTAATTCGTGCATTCCTTAGTAATCCTCCTGAAACCTGCGCTCTGAGCAGCTGCTTTACTCGCTCATGTAAAACGGCTGAATTGAGCCCCTTTACGTCACGGTGTCGTATCAGGAAGTTCCTGACCAATCCCTGCTGCCCCTGTAGTAGGTACGAGGCGAGCTGCGAGAGTCCGAAACAATTTGTCAGGAGCTCATCACGGCAGATGTCTAACCTTCAGCCCAGAGTTCCCACACTTCAGCCACCTGCTGCTCTTTATTAGCATGAGCTGCTAATAAAGACTTATCAACTCGACCCTGTTAATCACATGTCAGTATGAATCCAGCTTTACAGCTGAGCTCCACGTCACCGCAGCCCGTCCCACCACCGGATAAAAGACACAGTCACTCACCCTGCCAGCGCTCAGTCATACGTCCCATTTGCCACGAGCTCCTGTTAGCCTCCGTGCTGCAGTTTAACCGCCTCATTAATCCAGCCTCAGACCTCAGACCTGTCCCGGTCGATCTCTCTCTCTCTCTGTCCGCCTCGTTCTTGGCTGCTGGTCTCGCAGTCAGCGACTACGGTCGCTGCCTCCAGAAACCCGCTCCTCGCCTACGACCTGTCTCACTTCACCCGTCCGATCCCAGTCTTAGTGTCATCTCCCGGGTCGGATCGCATCCAGTCGTGAGTGGACCGTCCTTCCCTCCAGACGCTCCTCACCACCGAGCGTCCTCTGACAAATTAGCACCTCCATTTCGTTGTATTTCATTCTAAAAATTTCTCATCGAAAATGTGCATTTGGAGTTTATTTTGTGTTTCTAAACAGCCCAATTGCACTCACATTTGGGAGGCGGGGTTTTAGGTAAACCGAGCGTTTTTACTTCCTGGTCACAGAATAACTCGAGAATATAAGTTATATATCAGGACAAATGAAGTGAATATAACTCAAACAGTAAGGTTTTATCATATATGTTCCGATCCCAGACGTTGAAAACTGTAAAATAGCATTATACAGTCCCTTGAAAACTTCCTCTTCTCCTCTATGAGCAGAGAGCTGATGTGAGCCACCTAAAGTTCCAGCTTGTCTGATCAGTCTGAAGGATCTTCTCCCAGGAGCTTTGTGACTTGTCAACATGCATTTTGGTGAAATCCAGTCTGGCGTTTTTGTGAATTGTGGAGCCTCCAGGGTCTTCTTCCATAGAGCCCATTATGGTTCAAAATGTGACTCATCGTTTCCACTTAAATGGTTTTAGTTGGTCTCTTTAGCTCTTTTTTACCAGTTGTTCCATTTGATCAACTTGGGGTTGCATTTCCTCTGGTATCCACCCAGGAGGTTGACTACACAGAATCCTTTTTGATTATATTTTCAGCTGTGGTCACAGGAACACGAAGCTGCTTGGAGATGTTCTAGTAGACTTTACCTTTAGTATGAAGGTCTAAAAAACATCTCTCTGAGCTCCTCAGACAGCTCTGGTCTCTGCTTTCTCTGGTCCATGTTCAGTTTGGTGCACACGATGATACCAAACTACACAAGATCTGGTTTGTTCCTTAAAACAGACTGATAAAAAGCTTGTGATTCTAATTACAGGATACATGTTAGTTTAAAGTGTCCCTTTGGTCGAATTATAGTGGATCTCTTCTTGGAGGGGCGCTATCATTAGTTTGTTTAAAAAATATTATTCGGTTTATCACCATTCAGAAGCAGTGTCTGATTTTCATTCGTTGATTTTCAGTGAATTCGAATGAATACTTGTCAGTTTCGAGTTCTTTCAGCGGCCGTTGGAAGAATAAGAGTGTTCGACGTGATAATGATTATTTTTCTTGCATTTCTTTTAAGAAGTTTGATGCTTTCTGCTGGATTCAGAGAAATTTTGGAGCCCTCACTTCGCATCTCCCACTGATTTGCACTTGAAGGCATTTCCACACTTGCTATAATTTCCAGGCAGTGCTGTTTGAAATAAATCCAAATATATCCAATTATAGTTTTCATTTTCAGAAAGAGACTTGTTGCAAACTGTCTGGTCTGAACTTTCTAACAGGATCGAGTACATATTAAAATCCCCAACTTGTCCATCAGAAATCAGTTGAATCACCACTGTAGAAACCTCATCTAAATTCATCTCCTATGAAATCCTCTCCTGTTACTAACACAACTATCAGGTATGATGTGACGCTGTGATAAGATGAGCAGAAAAAAGGGCTTTTAAAAAACTACGTCTGAGTGTGAGTGACTGCACTGAATTAAGATCAATATCTTCATAATGCCCTCTGTTACACCGCTCGAATCTTTTGAAGAGTAACAAAAACAAGCTGAAAGGTTTCCTCAGTTTCAGGTTTACTAAGTGTCACCACGAGTCGGGCGTTTTTTCAGGGGTTGTCGTGTCTCTTCATTCTCCCCAGAAAGATTGTCTCTCTTTTAGCAACAAGCCTGAAAAATATTAACTGTCCTCGCCATTGTAGTGTGTCATAAGTCCTCTCTGTGTGTGATTCATGTGGTAATAAGTGGAACTGGTCGCAGCACTTCAGCCCAGGAGAGGGATTGACGGGTTATTCATTCAAACGACAGCAGCGTGGTGGGAGAGAGGAAGGGGAGGTGATAAGGCCGAAGATGCACATTTCACAGAAGTAAAAAAAGGAAATGAAAAAGGAGAAGGGATGATGAGGAGTGAGGGGCATAAAAAGTGAAGAGAAATAAAGAGTCTGATGACGACGTTCTGATGAATGAAAGCGCATAGAAGTGAAAGGAAGAAAAATAAACCCATTAGGAAAGTAAATATTTGTTCACGTAAGTCTGAAACTCACTGAGATTTAATGGATTTTGGCAGCATGTGTGAATCTAATGAGCTGCACTTTTCAAAGGTTTTTATGTGTCTGTGTTTCTTTTAGGTCGTAATATACATGCAAAGCTTGATACGACCTTCTCTGACCTCTATTGTCAAGTGCAGATTATTTTCTTTTTTGGGGGGGGGGTCCTTAATTCTCCTGAAAGCTACATGTGTTTTATGATAATGTGGCGTTTGCATCTTTTCTACGTGCCCTTGATTGTCTTAAACGCTCTGACTGCTGATTAATCTGCATCTCCAAATAGTCCCAATTATCCTGATTTTTGAAGAAAAACAAACACGCACAATAAAATAAGACTTAATCTGTAGCATCTAGCGTTCTTTCTGAAGACAGTCGCATCATTTCCCCACATTTTAGTGTCACGACTCACGGCGTTAAAAAAAAAAGCAAACCAGGGCTAAGATGATGCTTTGTTCAGTTTTAATAACAGGCTTTGCAGTATAAATGTGTGGGATTTTAAAAATGGAAGCTTGTCCTCAAGCTAACGTGTCACTTCTCACCTGTTTCAGTGGATGAAGCACAGAAAGTGAACCTGACGGCTGAGGAGGAAGTGGAGGATGATGAAGATGTACCTGATTTCAGCACTCTCAAAGAGAACACAGTGAAAGCACACCTGTTCCTGGATCAGACAAATGGTACGCCTCATTTAAATCTGCACCTGCTTCATTTTTTAATTTATTTTTTTCCTCCCTACACATATAAAAGCATGTCTTATTACGTGTTATCACTGCTATCTTGTAGGTGACGAGATCCCTCCAATAAAACACGGAAATACCATCACAGACAGACGCAGCACCTTCCAGGCTCATTTGGCGCCTGTTGTCGCACCCGGGCAGGTATTGTCATAGAAAAATATCCAGCTGTGGAAGTTTCTAGATCAAGATCCAACAGATGCCTTTTTGATAACCCCAGAGACAGCAGAGCTGACGGTGACTGATAAGAGTTTCCGCAGAAATTACTTTATGAGGGTTTGCGTGTGGCTGAGGAAGAAGGATAGCTGCAGATTTATGCAGGAGCTTGAAAAAGTGAAATATCCCTTGGCTTCGTTTTTTCATGCTAATCTCGCTCTTTGGCCCGTCTTAAAAGCTTCCACCTGCTGCGAATTGATATTTGGACAAAAATATTTACAGATGCAGCTGTCCTGCAGAGACAACACGAACTAAAAAGGATGAAGGGCAGCAGAAATATTTTCATCTGTAGCTGCTGAAGACGTCATCAAGAAAAATCCCAGCTGTTTCACAAAAAAATCCTCTCTGTGCCTTATGAAGCCCTTTTAAAAATGTTTTATTTCTAATTGTCAGTTCACACACTAAAAACACTGTAAAGAGCTCAAAATCTTCAACATTTTCATTAAGTTCAGTTAGTTGTTTGTGTGTCGCATCAGTTTATAATAGTTTAGCTTTAGTTTGTTTAGCTCTGAACTGTAACAGTGGATTAAATGAACAAAGACCCTTTTCTCAGAATAACTAGACTCAGAACAGAAACAGAGTCTAACAGAGCAGCTGACTGCTTCTACTGTCTGAGATAAAGACTCGGGAGAGGAGAAAGAAACAACAAGTTTAATTACACACCCTGTATGAACCAATAACAACAGATAGGGAACATTCAGTTCTCCCATCTGATAAAACATACTATCACAGATAAAAGATGGAAAAGATAATACTCTTGGTCTTTTTTTAAAGCATTAGTGTTTTCATAAGTCTCTTTTTTTATATGAATTCATCAGTAAAGGTTTGAAGCTAGCTGCTGGCTAGCTAGCTTCTGTTGGCTAGCAAGTAACTTAGCTACATGTTTATTGTAGTAGCAATCATGGCAAACATTATTCAGAATGTTAACTGCACTGTGTTTTAGTATTGTATTTATTTATAATGTATAATGTATGTAATGTATTTAGTATTACGATATTATGTCTATTTATATATTATATTAGAGCTGTCAGGTCTTGGAAATATACATGTTCATGTTTCCTGCCAGACTTCGTTCCAGCAAAAAAACAAAAAAAAAAAACAAAACCAAGAGGATTTTCTACATGCTGCGCTCACTGATCAAACTGACCTTTACTAACAAAACAAGCTGATAAAGCTTTTTCTTGTGTTCTGTGCAAACAAATGCTGTAGATTCTATTAGCACTTTTCACTGCAGCCATGTTGGATTTTAAAGGTCTTGTATCTTGCTATTTTATAGCTTTCACCATCTGTGATAGGCACATCTGTGATAAAATCTTACCTTTGGTGTTAGTCTTCCTTTGTCCTGAAATATAACTTATTTTCTCGAGTTAATCTTCGACCAGGAAAATAAATTCCTTTAACTCTCGCAGCTAAATGCACTTTTTCACCGAGACATTTTTAGAAAGTAAAATACTACAAATCAGTGGTGCTTCGTGTCTTGCTTCAGACTCTCGCAGCTCGGCGCGTGTGTGTTTAATCTGCAGGGGCAGTGCAGACACAATGGGCAAGTCCTGGTGTAACATTATTACATCACTATGTTACAGTCAGTTGTTTTCCAAGAGAGATTGGAGCAGCTGCTCAGAGACGCAAGATGCAGGAGGAATACTGAGAAGAATTAAGCCAAAAACCACGTGGGGGGTGGGGATGGGGTTAATAACCCCGGGCTCACACTGCATCCAGATCCGGTCCGGTGCGGACCCCGCAGGTATTCCGTTAGATTAAAATCCCTTTTGAAGGCTCACATTAGCTCCGTGCGGTGCGGGTCCGGTTACGGGGGCCGTACGGCACTACGGAAAGAATCCGCAAGGTTCTATTTTTTCCGGACGCCGGAGACGATCCGCGTCAAGTTTGATGAAATCTGACGAGCTATACAGGAAGTGTGGCTTGAATATCCGGTGTTTTTTCAAAATAAACGAGTGTACAAACAATTGTAACTTGACTCTTGTCAACATTACATCACACCCGGTGACACAGGGTCCCGAAAGCCTGCAGCACAACACCTTTTCACACACTTGCTAAATAATGGACGTGTTCTCGTGTGAAGTCCCGACAAAACGATAACCCACGTAAACTTCTGTTCTCGCGGGTGCCGTTTCCGAACCCAGCACCGGAGCTGGCCGCACTCCCTATCCGGAGCAGATGTGAGTGGTAGCTTGCGGAAAAACCGCACCGAAGCCGTTCCGTAGGCAGTGTGAGCCCGGCGTAAGGAAATAACATCACAACATGATTAAAAGCTCCAAAAAGTGATTTTGCATGATGTAGGACCTTTAAGGTCAGGGCAGGTGAGGGTTTTTCCTCTCATTTTAATTAAAAACAGATTTCCAGGAGAATTGCGTTATCTGAATGAGTTATCGTTCTTATTTAGAGTGAAATGCATCATGAAAAATAGCCAAAAATTGTATTTAAATACCCAAAGTTTTAACCAGGGTTTCCTGAAGTACAATGTTTCTGCTTGACCTACGAAAAACTATGATGCTTGGTCGTAAACTCTAAAATTAAAATAAAATCAGACCATAAAAGTACATTTCCTCCCAAAACTTGATCCTCAACATGAGATTTCCTTCTCTGAGATCTCAGTTTTATTTCTGTGAGATATAATTAAACCTTATAAATAATTGACTAATGCTGATGAATCTACGTTAGTCACCAGCGTCAGACAACATACTGACCTCATACAGCACCACGCTTAGTTCAGCTCACCGTTAGACTTCAGCTTCCTGAAACATTCACTCGAAGGTTCTGATGAAATCTTTGGTAAATCTGAAAAAGCAGAGAACATGAAGAGAGCTTGATGTCAGTGACGCTAACGGTCATTGTTTCATCATTTTTTCTTGCAGGTTAAAGCAGTTCTGGAGAAACTTTATGAAAACAAGAAGATTGCCAGCGCTACTCATAATATTTATGCCTACAGGTTAGTAACTACACACTCGAAAGGTCAGTTTATACTTTCAGCTCATGTTTTTGTAAACTTTGTTCCCACTTCATCAGAGCTAGATTTCATTAAAGCTTGTAACATTTATTCCGTGAGACACGGTACGCTTCATAAACTCAATCCAAGGCAACGAGAATTTAATTTATTTAATTCTTAAAGACTTTTTCTGTCATCAGGGAGTTTGTGGTTTCAGGCCATCCATCTTATCTACTTCCCAGGTCTCCTTTGTAAATGAAAAACAAACAGACCTTCCTGGTAAATTAAAAAACGGACAAGTTCTAATTCTATAAACTCTCGTTGGGCTTCGGTGCCTTAAACAGGAGAACAATGTTTTGTGAATAGTTTATTGTTTCAGCCTCGCGTCCACACTGATGTTGTTTTAGGAACCTCATAGCGACACCTTTCACCAACAGGCTCCAGAGGGAAGAGACCTTGAAACGCAACCTTTGCATATTCATACAGACAAAACTCAACCTTTTTAAAATGTGATGTCATAGTTGCATCTCTAACTTCACCCTTAACTCGGTGTGCAAGCTTCATGTGCACGTTTCCAGGTTTTCTTGGTGTATTTTTGTCACAGCGCCACATACAGGCCTGATATAGAAATAATATTGTGTTTGTTTGTTTGGGATATTTGTGAAAAACAGTTTCCGTGGGGACGGGAATCAGAACAATTCACGAGATGAAAAGCCTAACAACACACTTATATGAGCACATGTATGCACAGGGATGGCGTGCTCATCTTCTCCCACATCTCTGTTTTAAACAAAAAAAAAATCATTAAATGAGAAGAAAAATGTTTAAAAACACAAAACAAAACGTGTGATCAATTCACTTTATTAGACGTTTTCCCCCAAATGCCGTCTTTAAAGTCGTACAGTACGGCAGTCTCAGGTAGTTTTCTCTAATTTACCACAAACATGTGGTGAGATTCTCTTTAACACACACATTTATTCTTGATGAATAAAAAAGTCTCTCTGCGGCTGCAGCTCAGAGCAGAAAGCTGTCAGCGCTGATCTCACTCGTGTACAGTCTGTCTGATGGTATCAATCATGGGATATTTTTCCTGTCATTGTTGCTTCTGCAGACAGATGTGTACCCATAGCAACATTAAAACCACAGACCCCCCCGTCCCCCCCTCGTCCCCCCAACATGAGGACTTATAAATGAACTTGTGATTATCTGCATGTGCAGTTCAGGACACGGTGACTTTATCATGCAGATAAAAGCTTCATCTTTGACTTTGTGTTGCTGCGTCTCATTAGTGGAGACGAAAACAAGATGCTGTAAGTTAGAACTCAAGACCCGTCCAGCTTCTCTAAAGAAAATATTAAAGGTTAAAAAAAAAAGCACCAGAGCAGAAGAAAGCTTGGAATTATGGGGAATACGTTTAGTCTTTCAGTTTGTGTGTGTTGTGTTCCCGACACATCTCTGTGTGCACGTTATTTTTTAAATTTTTGGCTCTAATGAGGTCAGTGTCAAGCTGTTGAGGCACTGCCTGCGTGGTCATTACTCACGGGGAGGAGATGTTGACATTTAGACTGCGTAACAAACTTTTCCGGTGAAGAGGCTGCCGGTGTCACAGCGTCACACTTTGACCAAAAACGTCCCGGTGCGCCCCCCCCTCCTCCTGCCTAATGCCAAGCTGTTGGCGTTCTGTTTGTTGCAGAATTTACTGCGAGGACAAGCACACCTTCCTGCAGGACTGCGAGGACGACGGTGAGACGGCTGCTGGGGGGAGATTACTCCATTTACTTCAGGTTATCATTTCACTGAATAAATGCCCTTTCAGCTGTGTTCTAAACTGTGTGTTCTTTGTAGGAAAAAAAACCCGAAACGATCCCCAAAGAACTGAGAGGGATTCACACAAAGCATTTTGCTCAGTATTAATATCACATTCACATTGTTAAATGTGCAGGCTGCTTTCAGTGCGCTCGGGGCTTTTGCATGTTTAATTGGTGTCTGTTCTAAGCTGCCCTGTTCATTTTTACAGCCTGCATAATTTGGCATCTGCTGTGATTTTTTTTAGACTGGGATTGTTATCAGTAAGCAGCTCTCCAGAGATGATCACAATACAATGTGTATCGCGTCTATTTTACGCTTACATGCAAGACACGTTTTGCACAATATCAGAAGCAAAGTTTTAAGAAATAGTGCAAAGAAATTACAGTTTTTCTAAAATGCCAGGTATGGTTCAAAATAATGAAAAAAGGTGGATCTGAGTTTTCTGAGTTATTATGAAAAAGTACATGAGGGTGATTTTCATAGTAGCTGTTAGGTCACTGCAGGAAAGGTACAGATGTGAAAATAATAGATTTATTGAGAGATTAATTAGATGTAGCTGCTCCAGTTTCAGGTTTCTAAATTGTAAAATGTGACTTTTGTGTTAGAAAATAGAGAATCTCCTTATCCAAAGGAGAAATAAGCCCATTTTGTTTAAGGAGAGAGTATTAAAAGAAAAATACAACTTTTCAAATTTGTTTTAAATAAGTTTTTGATCAGGGTGTCGAATCTTTGGGTGTTTTTGTAATAATATGATGTTGGCTTAAAGCAACTGTAAAAGAGTTTGAAATTTTTGGGCCCGCGATTACCCCGTCCGGTCAAATGTGTAACAGCAGCCTTAACTTCGTGCATGAGGCGCGCGTGCATGCTTTATGTGCACGCGCAGCTGAGTCAGTCCTGTATTCAAAAATTTACAGATTTGCAGGCGTGACTTTGACTGAGATAATAAATGTGATGTTATGATATTTAAACCAAATCAGCTGTGAGCACGTCAGACAACTTAAAATTTTTTCTACTATATGTGGAAACTCCTGGAAGCATCAACTTCTCATGGACTCAGATAAACGTTTGACTCACATGCAGAACTCAGATTTCAAAGTTGTTAAAACTGACTTTATTTTCAACAATGATCAAACTCAGGGCCATGCGCAGGCAGAGAGACAGGTTCGTATGACTCCGGGTTTCACAGAGCTCGGGAGAGTCCGAGCTGACGCACAGAGTGTAATCCAGCAGGGGCGCCTGCTTCTTCTCCGCCCACGCAGCTTATAGAGCAGGTGTTCCAGCGTTCCAACCAAAGACCGTCTTCCTGAGAAGATGACTCACTCTGTACAGTCACTCACAGAACCTGACACAATTCTTTCCCCCACGTATTTAGTAACAATTTATTTCCTTTCAAGCAAAAATGACTCAGACTGCAGGTCTTTTCTCATACTGAGATTCTCTCAGCATTTTCCACTTCTCAATTGTCGAACCGATCTTTACCTCCATCGATCCGACTCAAACTTCCCCCTTTTTGTCACGCTGGAAAAACTCTTGGTTGGGTCTGGGCTGGAGTGTGCTCCCTTGTTCTTAGTAGAATCTATGCTTCAAACGCTACTCTCTCTGCAGCTTTTAGCTAGCGATAGCAAACGATAGTGATAACGAATGGCTGCAAACACCCAACAAATGATTTTTGGACCATTTCCTACGGCCTCCTTAACACAGCCTTAATAAGAATTCAGCTATTGTTGTTCGTTCATACGTTCGTGGCCAGGTCGATGATTGAATCCAAGATTTTTTACGACCGTGTCACAAAAACTCTCTTTGTAGGTTAACTGTACGGATGCCTTCGGATCAACCTAAGAACAACACATGATGTTCATGCATTATTTAGGGTCAGGAGACCATTCCAGAATCCCATATTCCTAGAGTGGCTGTAAGTATGTCCAGCTCATGGAACAGAGTCTCATACAGGTCATAGAAGTGCCCTTCTGTATCCATGGTCACATCCACCAGTGTAGCTCTCTTTTCTCCACATCCTGCGGCTGCCTCTGGGAAAAAATGGTTAAAACTGCTGGATCTTCTGCTTCGTTGTGCTGCAGCCGTTTCTCTTCTCGGCATCATTGCCATCTTGAAAATTACTAACTTTTCCACAAACTATCCAACAGATTTGATGATCTACACACAGAATTGCCTTACAGCAACATTTTTTGTAAGATGACAATAAGTAGACTAGAGGTGTGCATCTCTACCTGCCTCACGATTCGATCCGATTCCGATTATCTGCCTAAAGATTCGATTTAATTCTGCAATACATCACGATTCTTCGCACTCAATTTTTCAATAACTTACTACAAGCAGTCGGATATTGTTTTGAATTCTTTTTTATTACGGTATACCTGACAAAACATAAATCTTTCCACTGAAGTGAACGACCATTTTTAAAGTGTGCTGCCTATTACTTAAATAAAAAAAATGTATGTATAAAAAATAAAATTTTCAGTACAGCAGCTATAAGACAGGATTCTACATTTCACATGTAGTATACCAAAACAAATAGCATAGGCTTAGTCTGTCTATTTAAAAGTGCAAATATTCAAATAAAACAATTCCTTGTTTTTCATTCAAAGTGTGCTGGATAAAACATTTTTAGCAGCTTAAAGACAAGGACACTTGAGAACCTGGATTGAGTGGGAATCACGATTATGTCACATGCTGCATCGATGCAGAATCGTGCACGGCCGAATCGCGATGCATCTTAGAATTGATCATTTTTCCCACCTCTAAAGTAGACCATAGGAAGGATCCAAGGCATCCTTACAAAGAACATAAGACCTATGTGACCAATGTACAGCAGAAAGTTACCTCATTCTCTCAAGGATGCCTCAAGTTGCTTTTGTAAATCAAATGGCAACAGTACCAACTTAATAAAAGGAAACTCTGTAGGAAACTCCATGAAATTCTACGAACCCCAGATTTTGTAGGAACTGGGAGATCCGTACCAACACATCCCTCGTAAAAACCTTAGTTGACCAGGGTTTTAGGTTTGTTTTTTTGGACTAGCACACTTCTTGTTCTCTCTTGACCACTGCAATCATATTGACGTGAGTTTCTTCTACAAAGAACTTTGGTTTCCTAATTTTTCTGTGATCAATCCTTTTATTTTAGACATCAAAGAGCCACTTGTCACTGCTGTCAGATGGTATTATGATTCACACACACACGCCCACGTCACACAAAAAAAGTCCAATTGTCCTCACACTTTTTGTTTCCCTGTAATATTGAACGAGAGCCAGTGTGAGGTTAGTGGCAAAACAAAATCCAAAAAATAAAAAAGTTTGCTGGGTGATGACTCGGAGTAGTTCTGCCATACTCATTACCAGCAGGCGCTGCGTGGTGTCAGAGCTTTCCCAGATGAGATCGGAGACTCGTGTTAAAGTTCATACTCATTTATAAGGTGACGGCAGCTTTCTCTGCCCGTGGGAGCCTGTTACAGATATAAATCCCTGTGAAATAATGCACTGGCTTCTTGGTGCAGACATGTCAGAATCTGTGATCTGCTGCACTGAATTCAGATGAATCAAGCTGTCTTTGAGTGTTTCCTTCCAAAACGATCAGGCATTTAAAAAACAACACATGTCAGATCATTCACCCAACCTTTGCTTTTATGTCTTTAAAAAATGTTATTATTGGACAAGTAACACAACGATGTACGATTTGAGCTACATATAGTGCAATTTAAAGATTTTACCCTCTTTGAGATAGAAAACTGTTATTGCTGCACTCAGTATGTTGCAGGAAACTTTATTTACCCTTTTAACATCAAAGTATTATACAAGTTCGATTTCTTGACAGATTTATTTTCTTCTCAACTTAAATGTAAAAATCTTTTGAAATCCTAGTTTTCTGCTGTCTTTCAAACTGTTCTCTTCTGACTGGGGATTACACTGTTTTTGAATTCAATCTATGATGTACATCAAGTTTAGTAAAGCTCTTCCCAGGAACCATTTGAATGTTCAACTTTATAGAGCTAAAGTAATGTGAAGTGTTTTTTCTGTCTGTGACGGTTTGTGCAAACATTGCAGTTAAGCTCATCTTCTTTTTTTTTTTATAACCATTTTAATCTTTCTTAACCAAACTGCAATGAATCTACAGTGATTTAAATACCGCTTGTAAATGAGGCTGACTGCTGCTGGTCTAAAGGAGAAGTTAAATAACAAAGTAAATCCCACATATTGACAGATTCATTGATTTTATGGTTTCTAGATGCATTTTTGAGCTCACTGTTTTGATTTTACAACATTAAAGTGTTTTAGGTGTCATTCATCGCTCATGTTCTTCTTCAACACATCAGGTAAACTTAGAAACAAGGCGAGAAACACAACCAAACACTTTGTAGCTAAAGTGTCACAATCACTGGTTGGTGAGGAAAACAAGCAAAGCAGAAAAACAATATTGTATATTAATTATGACCTGAAATATTAAACTGATACTACCAACAAATCAGGTTAGAAAGGCCTATAACCTTCAAAATAAAAGCATGGAAATGCGACATGTACAGTACTATTGAGATTTTCAAAATAAAACAAAACAGTGAATTGTCAATGATGTAATACCCAGAACTGTGTACGACTCTCCAGCAAATCTTTCGCACCTGGCGCGACTTCCTGCCATCATGTTGGCGTGGCACCTCTACAGCTGAACACCCCCCCTCCCCAAACAAAAAATAAAAAAGAATAAACATATAAGAAGGTGAAACATCCAGAGCTGCTGTAGCGATGATGCAACATGATGAGCACAAAAACTACAGTTGGACGGTTCGATTGCATGTGTGAACACAACCGGATCGATCCCACACTAAAAGCAGGAAGTGGACTATGTTGTGCAGCTGTCTCAGCTGCCTCGTGTAGTCCTCTGCTTCAGTATCCCATTGCTGCAGAATATTGATCTGGTACATTCACCAAACACAAAAGATCAATCCCAAAACCATCAGAATCTGTTGCTACTCCAAGTTTGTTTTCATATGTCTTAAAAGGAGATTCTTGCAGCACCAGGAATTGCAGTAATAACAACAAAAAAAAAAAAATGCAGTAACTCAACAGCGCCACCACAGGTGGGGATGTAAACATGCTCTCAGCTTTGGTTCATTTCATAGAGTGCAGTGTGACTCCAAACCGCACCAACTAAAAACAGCAACAATGTTGCAATTTTGGTCCCGATCAAACCGAGTCTACTGGATCAGATTTGAAAACAGCGTTACAGTATTTTAAATGTCAACAATTAACCACTGGCTTCAAATTAGACTCTAAATCAGAAAGAGCATTGTGTTCTTCCATCAGATGTAAAGCCAGTGTCGTCTCAGTGTCTCTCTGTTCACTGCATTGATCAGAAAAACACGAGACGCTCTTTTGTCCAGTGATTTTTCAGACATCATGTCTTTATCCTTTTGTTCAAATTTCTGTTTTGAAACAAAAGAAAAATAGGATTGCATTAAAACAGCCAGTGACAAGTGGCTGCCATCTCTTTCTGTGTCTTTTTTCTAACATAAAAATGAACAATTTTGTCAATATCTGCAACCTGTCTGATGTAACTGGACTGATCACATCAAGTCTTCTGGCTCATCTTTGGTGACACGCTGATTAATCTTCTCCTTGTTACACTCTTAAGACTCTGAGCCATTTACATGAAGAGCTCTCTCCTTAAACTTGTTTTCTCCAGTCTCATTTTCTCCCTTTGAGCCTTTCCACCCGTATCCTCATTTAGATTTGTGCCTTTTGCCTTTTTGTGGAAGTATTCAGTAATGAATAAAGATGGATCCGATACAGGCGAGGATGCTTTCAGCCAGATGTGAATGGTTCCCCTCAAGTCACAGATTGCACTATTTGTGTGTGTGTCGCAGCGCCGAGCCAAAATTTCCTTTTTCTATTAGGGGAAAATTCAGACTGGCATTTTGGAAAATTTGCTTATTTGCCTATTCAGAGGACAACATTGTTGCAGACCATTATGTCAGCAGCGTTTCTTGATGGCAGTGTCGTCTTTCAGCAGGAAAATACGTCCTCCAAATTTGAAAATAATAAAAAAATGATGCTGTGGAACAGTTCCTCTCAAAGAACCTGATAACAGAGGATGTCTTCAGAGGTATTATGGTATTATTCCTCAGCAGCATCGTAGTTTCATACATGGTGGCAGATCCTGTAACATGTAACAGTGGGGTTGTTGCTGCTTACTTCATCATTATTTTACAAATAAAGAAATTAAAAGTCTTCAGCTGCAGATAAGAGACTGATGGTGTGTTCACACCGGCCCAACCATCAACTTCATAAGCGACAAGTTTATATGTAAAGTCTATGGTGGACGGGCGTCAGACAGACGTCAACGGCTCTTTGTGAGCATTATGAGCGGCAACTTTTCAAGCTTTTCTAGCTTTTCAGGCGTTGACGCTTGAAAGGCTAGAAAAGCTCAAAGTTCAGCTAGCTGAACTTTTGATGTTCATAACGCTCTTGAAGCGGCATGTCAACCAATCAGAGCGTCTCATTGTAGTGACATAAGACGTCACAGCACGTAGCCGGAAAGAAGTGGGATCAGCCAAAATGGAAGATAAATTAACCTCATCCAAACGTAGCTCCTGGAGCAAATGGTTAAACTCACCAAACTCAGAACGCATTTGAAGAATGGGGTGTATCCACAAACGGCGCTGATGCACCCGACGTCGACGTTGTCTAGATCTATGAAGTAAATAAATCCAAGCCACTGTCTCAGTATGATCAGCCATAGCTCCAAACATCCGATAACAAAGGAAGCCCCGCCTTCGCGTTCTTTTTCGGTCAGGCTTTACAAGCTTTAACGCCTATGCGCTCTGACTGGCAGGCGTTATGAGCTTCAACTTTAAACGTCAAATTTGGAGCGTTATCAGCGTTGCTTGACGTTGACAAATGCCGCTTTTCCACCGACAGAACATGGTACGGCTTGGTTCACTTTAGCCCCCCTGCGGACCCTTTTCCACCGCCTTTCTCGGGTCTTAACCGCGTCATTCCGCGCCAACCCGGCCTCTTTTTTCAGACCACCTCCTCGGTGGTCCGAAGCGGCCCAGAGCAGGCCCACACGCCCACCTGTCAACTGATTGGTCCAGTAAACTGCTACCAGTGACACGACTACCTACGTAGTGGTAGCCCCTGATTGGCCCGGCTGTGTGTGGTGTTCACGTGTTGTGATTCAGAAGCGCTCCTGCAAAAGGCTTTAAAAAAAACTCCCAGCAACCATACAAATATTTAATTTTAAAATACAATTGACTTTTGACAATGGCGACTTCCTCCACAAGAACCAAAAATCAAACTAACCAAAATGAACCACGGACAGAGTGCAAAGTACAAAAACACACGTATATCCGCCATTGTTGTTGTTGTTTCACCACTTTTCATAGCCAGATGGGCACGCCCATATCCCCACTTACGTCCGCTTTATGTTTCCACCGCCTTAAGCGAGTTGATCCGCGCTATACTGTACCGCTCTCAAGCGCGCCTTGCTGATTTGTCGGTGGAAAAGGGGCAAAAGTGGCCGGTGTGAATGCACCATGAGAATTCACCGTCCACATCTTTCACTTCTCCCTGAGATACTTTTAAATGAGATTGCTGGTTGCTAAAAAGTTGGATTCATGAGCGAAGTTTTCAACAAACATCGTTCAGCAGTCTTGGGTTTTGCAGAGCAGCTCGGCTTTACTGAAGGAGGCCTACAAGATGTCTTCTATCGCACTGGTGTCCTGGGTGTCTGGACTTGGGCGGTTTAGTGTCATTATACCCTTAAGTACAATGAAAGTCTTGTCTTTTGAACTGTAAGCCTTGTAGTCAGTAGCCGTTGTGCTAGCTCGCCATAGAACGAAGCCTTAACGTTAATTGCTCTACCCAACAAAGCTGACCTTTCATGAGATAAACCTCTGTGTCTTCAGGACTCCAGAACTGCGTATTTGGGTATTTTATCCATCTATGAGATACCACAGATATTTCAAAGACACCTGTGGTTTTATGTGATAACTGTAAAATGTCCGTCGAACTTTTATTTCTGTTAAGAAGTGCTGGGAACACGATGGTCTTTGTGTTGAGATGTTCCTGTATTCGTCTGCTCAGAGCTGGTGTTGAAGTCTTCCAAAGGCAGAGCTGGCTTTACCGAAACTCTCTGTAATCTCATTGTCAGTTCAGTCTTTTTGGGACTGAAACTTGCCAAGACAGCAGCTTCAACATGTACATGTAGCCATAGGCGCTCGGGCCCCGAAGCACCCACGGGAGATGCTGAGTTATGAGGCACTTTTTCTGTATTTTGCAATTGTAAAGGACTCCACAGGCGACGGTTTACTTTGATGAACATTATAATTATTTTCAAATGGATACTACTGTAGATACGTTTCTGGTGTGTTTGATTCCCTTTTATAAAAACGATAGACACAGATCAAATAGAGAATTAATTTGGCTGAAGGTCTATGTCTTTTGTTCACAGAAAAAAATCAATTTCTGTTTATTTGAGTAAAAAAAAAAGTTAGTAAAAACAAAATTGCCTGTGTGTAATAATGAGGTGGAAGAAACGCTTCGCAGGTCAGCTGGGAGCTCTGCGATAAAACTCGCCCCGGTGAGCTAGCGTGCTGAATTTCATTGGCTATTGATGTGGATGGGGTGGAATATGCAGCACCTGATATATACAGTATGTCTATGTGCAGCACCCTCTGGCAGGATCAGAAATCGGCGCCCCTGCATGTAGCTGATTATACCCAACAGTTATGAAAAGGTCTGGAGGCAGTTAGCCAGTTTGAATCATGACCTCTGCCTCTGATGGTAAGACCATAATCAGTTTTCCAGTCTTATGACCTTCAGGCACTATTTTAATATAATGTGCACATTTATCATGGAGTCTTACAAAATTGAAAGAAGTACATGTTTTCATATAGACAGAAAACAGTGAACAGGTTCTTCTCAAACTATCTCTGTAGGACCAGCAGTGTTATATTGTCAGCTGAGACAGAAACATTTTATTACAATTTATCAACTCTAACACATCTGGTGTGAAATTTCGCCTCCAGAGAAAAGGTGATGTCATTTTAGCATATTTGTCTCCATCTCGACTCTCCAAATTCACACTTATTTCACATGTTTTTCCTCCAACTGCAGATCCTGGACGTGCGGGATGTTGTGGTGGTGGTGTCTCGGTGGTACGGAGGTATTTTGTTGGGTCCTGACCGCTTTAAGCACATTAACAACTGTGCTAGAAACATCCTGGTGGAGGAGGGATACACTGCCTCCACGGTGAGACGCTCGCAGATCCTTTATTACTCACAGTCGTGCCACATCATATCCGACTGAACAGAGATTTTTACCTTTCAAACATGACTTCATAAAGTTTGGTGAGGTATTAAATTATTGTTGAAGATATTTTGGCTTTAAAATGTGCTGTTTTGTCACAGTAAATAATGAATTAGTTACATTTCAGATCTTGGTCTTGTGTCAGGTTTCCAGCTGTTTTATTAATCAGTCATGGCTGAATATAGATCTGCATTGCTTTGAAGTCAGCTTTATATTTTGATAAGTTAGTCTGTGGATAACAAGATTAATTGTTAACTGGCAGCTAATTGAATTGTAAGAATCTCCTTTATCTCAGTGTGCACATGAGGGCTTTACTTCAGTTCATCCAAAGTTTTACGGTCCCCTTTGAATGTCAAACTCAGACTCTGTGACAACTTTCTCACACTCGCTGCCTCTGGAATGAGGATTCAAGACCTACACACAATAACTCATTTCCAGGTCATCGACTGCTCTACAAATTAATATAAGATATTGTTTTTACACAATGAAATCGAAATTTTAGTCAGTCGGGGCCATCGGAACCGTGTCTAAAGAGGTCAAAAGAGCTGCTCAATTATCCACATTCATATCTTTATAAACGAGGGAGAGAAAAAAGAAAAGTGTTAAAAGGACATTCAGTTTCCCCTTCATAATAAAAGACTGAGAAAGACACAGATTTTTTACAAGCAGATAACTAATACAGACTATAAAACACACTACAAAAAAACAACATTGATTTGATAATGACTCTATATGACATCATGATATATATTTATCCTGGTCTCTTTAAGTAGATTTATTAGGGACTCTGTCTGCTTGAATAAAAAGTTCTAATTATTATGATGTCAATGATCAGGTTTGTTCCACAGCAGCTGCTGAGCAGCTGATTAATGTATTTACTTGTTCTTTACAGGCTTCGGTAAATAATCATCCAGCACAAATTTTACAAAATGGCAAAAAAAACAAAACAAAACAAACAAATCAGCCATTGACTTCAGTGTGGAGGAGAGTAACGACAGAGGATTTTGTGCTGTGGGTGGTGTTCATGGAGCCAACAGGCATTATTTAAAACTTTCTCTTCTCTTTTTGCTGGAATGGCGAGTTTTGGCTGTTCTGGTTACTTTGTGATGCTGTAACAATGATTCTTATGGCGTTGCCAAATATCACAGATTTGGAAGAACAATTCTTCTTCCTCTCTTAGTGTTTTACTTAAAAATGGTCACATGGTGACACATGGTGACAAAGATGCAATAGACAGAAGACTGAAGCTAAAGAGAGAAATAAAGTGATTGAAAACACCATGAAGCTAATGCTTCTGCAAGAATACAAATGTCTTGCACTCTAAGCCCAGCTTTCCCAGGGTTCCTCAATCTAATACTCGTTCAGATTTCTTCAATTTGGAGCTGCGATTAGTAACCGAGGGACTACTAGTTGTCAAGTGAGAAATAATGCTGCCTAACAAGAATCTTAGTAACAGAAATTCTATAAAAAAGCAAGAAAATCAGAAACAGAATTAACCTCTCAGCTACACCAATTTAATCCCTGAGAGATGTTGATGGAAAACTCATTAGCAACATTTCTAACACACTCCTTCCGTCCCTGAAAGGGAGGAGAACAGCTCTACTAAAGGTGAAGTTAAAACTGGATAAAATCTCTTTGCACCCTGATGGGATGCAGGAAAATAAAATAAGCTCCACCAACATCTTTTACATGCACAAAACAAACAGCTGTTGCAAGTTATTTCATGATTTCAAACATTACTAAGGCTCCTTTACGCTTTCCAAAAAAAAAGAGCTTTTTTTACTCTATTGCAAATCATCTGCGATCTTTGAGAAAGTGTGTTAATTTAAAATAAAACATCTACATTTTAAAGAGACCCTTCCATTAAAAACAGTTTTTCTGAGGTTTCTGTTGAATATTTTAGCTCCACAGGTGTTCTTACATAGTGGGTGTGAAAACAGGTCAATAACTTCTCTTTTAGTTTTTATCTCTCAAACAGGTGGCAATAACACCCAAGTTCTCCCGAGTTCCAACGGCCGGTACTTGTTTTGTCACAACTCCTTTGTTTGTTAGTATTCATCAGCTCCCACAGTTGAAACCACACCTAGCATGCTGCTGGCTAAAAGCTGTTAGAATAAGACGTAGCAAACAGGAAGACATGACGTCTGACGTTGCCATGCGCAACGGGGCAGGAAACAGTATACCTTGCTCTCATAGGCTAGTTTGTTAGCCAATCTGAGTCCAGCAAATTTTAACAATGAATATGAACGAGCTGCTGATGAAGCCTGACGGAACGAGCCGGAACCACCCGAATTTTAATGCAGACAGATTGAAAGTTCTGTTAATCAGTGTTTCCTGATGTTTTTTAGATATAAAATGTTTCATATTACTGGTTAATACTTAAGAAATAACCACAAACTACTGAAATTTGTTTGAAATGGCATCTTTAAGGAAACATTTGCTCGCCTGCTGCATGTGACAGAGTTTTCCAGGGTCTCCACGTTGGCAGTCTGGTTTGTCGGTGCGTTAGCTAGCAGGGGATATTTGATAAGAGTACTTATGCAATGTTTGGTCTGAAGTAATTATGGGAAATACATTAGAACAGTATGGTGCATGTCAATCAGTACATTGTAATTTGTACATTTGCACACACAGCAGGAGTTTAGGCAAAAGAGTCTGTCACGAGCTATAAAGCAGCACTCAAATATTTTGCATGAAGAAAGAGCTTTGGCACCATTGAATGGAGGCACTAAGGTAAAAATAATCATTATTCTGCTCATTCTCTAATCCTTTTCTCTTGTTTCACAGGATGAGGCCACCAAATCAGGTGCAAGGACCAAAAAGACAAAAAGCAAGAAGAATAAATGAGTTTCTGCAGAAGAAAATAAAAGATGATTTTATCTAAACTCGCGTCCACAGTCGATTTTGTTTATTTCTGTTTTACACTTTAAGTGAGTCTTAGAGAAAGAAACTCGTCTCATTCAGTATAAAACAAACTGTAATGACTGAGGTGAATATTCCTAATTGTTATAATAAATGATTTATTTTAATCTGTGTAAAATAAACAGTTGAGTTAAACTGAACTTTGAAATTAACCAAATGTGGCTTTCTGGAATATTTTGAAATATATTTATCAGGAAAAAAAATCCTTAAAAAATGCCCGGCATAATTTTACAAATCACAGACAGTCATTACTTGTTCTACAAATAATTCGTCCCTCAGCCAGACCTTCAACTGACCAAAGTTTACTCTCCGTTCGATATTTTAATTTTTTTGAAAACATGCTCACACACATCAGTGCTCATCATAATGAAGTTCACGGAGTTTCAGCCACACAGATTCGCCCTTACCAACAATCTTATTATTCACATGTCCAATTTCCCCAAAGTGTTCGACTTCCTGCTTGAAACCCGCTAAATATTCAGCTTTGTCACAGTTGCCTGTTCTCTCAGAGCGATTGCCTCACAGTTTATCTCCTTTGGGGTTTCTCCTCACCTCCTGTTCTCCTCAGCTCTCCATTTCGGTGACACTCCATCCCATCCCAGACACAGCCTGCATATAAAACACTGCAGAGCAGCTTTCTCAGACACACCTGCAGGTTTTCTGTGAGAGAGTGACAGTTTGAGTTTCCTCAGGAATGACCTAGCAACTGTAATCTAAGACTTTAATCTGTGCTGCCTGCTCCAGGGAGACAAAACAGAGAGCGTGATGTAGAGTGATGTTTCATTTAAATGAAAGCAGAAATGACAGAAAGCATCAGGGGATTTTGGAAGTTTCTTCCATATCTGCATGTTTTATCCACTGAAATAATAGCAGCTAATTCAGTTAGCAAAGATTTCGTTCTTCCTGACAAGCTGCCATCACATCAAACCCAATCATCTCAGCCCATAATCATCATTTTTTGACTTGTGAACATCTCATATTCATCTTCGGGGCTGAGGAGAATAATTAGCTATATTATGGTTACAGATTTCACCCATTTACTTCCTGCGTCTGATTGAGGTGAGACTTTTCGGAGGAACTTTGACATCCTGAAGAAGTGGTAGATTTATGCTTTCTGCAGCGGGATGAAAACAGTGTCATTCTTTGCAAGGATGTGTAAATGTTCTGTTAAAGAGGAAAGGTGAGCAGTAACGTCACTGTTTATGTGTTTGTTTGTAGTTTTAGCAACGTATGGGTGGATTTTAATAAAACTGTAATCACTGGATGCACATCTGCAATTGTTCAACTTACGGAATCAGTCCAATTAAAGGTGATCGCAAACACAAATATGACTCAGTTACTGAGATACTGAGCACAAACTTTGTGCTGCAGTGTAACTTTTCCTGAAGACTCGACCAAAATGGATTTAGTGTCTTCATTTCATTAGATAAGATGATCATGGTTTAAAACTCTGACAGGAATGGGAGGAGGCGACATGCTGCTCCAAGTGTCAAGCTTTTAAATCTTTACGTTTTTATTTATAAGGAAATTTAAACTCATCATCGAATTGTCTAACTGTCATTTCACCCTTTAAAATCTGAGTTTCCATTCAGATTTCATTTTCTCATTAAATGTTGTTCTTTTAATTAGATTTTTCGGATGTTTTATGACAGCAGTGCTGCTACCTGGATGTGTGAGTGCACCGCAGATCAAAGGTAACCCGAATACACGGTCATCATTAAAGCACAAAGTTTTCCTTTGTAAAATGTCACCTTTTTCTCCCATAAAGCACTTTTTCATAACATTCGAGTTGATATTTTTTGTTACGTGTAGGTGATAACGAAGTCTTTCTAAACTATAATAAATACAATCAAATTGATATGTTCGTCTGACTGTCTCAAAGTACAAAAATCAGTCCATTTTCAGACCGAATATAACAAATGTTCACTACAAAGCTGACCTCTGGTCAGCTGAGACAAAAAACAAAACTCTGTGCATCAAGTTAATGAATCGTGCTCTTGGATTTGTTCCTCGTGCCCTTGAAAACACCGTTCTCACACACAAATGAAGGAACTTTGCCGTGTGTCTACAGACCTCTAGCTGACTTCTATTAGAGCTGCAACAATTGATTGTCTTGACTTCAGAGATGTTTCTGTTGCTCCTGTCAGAGAAGAAGAATGTCGAGAAGTCAGTAAGAATTCTATAAAAATTAATCAAACAAGTCAAACTTCATTTATATGCCACGTTCAAAACAACCTCTGCTACCAAACGGCTTAATGGGTTAAAATGGAGTTAAAAGCAATAATAAATATGTAAAATCCAATAAAAACAAGGCAGAGCATTATGCAGTTTCAATTAAAATTATAGAAGGAAAAAATAAAAATGTTATACTAAGAACTACAAACAGAAAAATATTTATTTGCCACGCTGTGGTTGAAACGCCAAAATAAAAAGAAAAGTTTTTTTTATGTTTTCTAGTCTGTTTGACTGTTTCTGACCCGTCCTCTGTTTCTTTTGTTCTCAGACACTGATTGCTAGAGATCAACCTGTGTGCTTCAGTTCAGTTAGGTCATGAGGACTCCAGCCTGGTTAAACAGAAATGCAGAGACATTTCTATAAGGAACACCTGGCTGACACGCCCACTCGACTCCATAAGTTTGGGGAACCTTTACATTTACCTCACGTAGATTATTTTCTGTTAAGCACACCAGGTGTGAAAGGTTGTTGGTGCCACATGCTGTGGGTTTGTTTTGTTTTTAGACAAAGAGACCAGGATTTCCTTAGTTTGATTGTTGTCTTCATGCTAGCTGTGAGACAGGTCCTATTTTTCATATTAATTAATTTTTGGGCACAACCTCATGTTCTTCTCTCCCCCACAGGTTAGAAAACCTTATGTTTATTTTATAATACAGTGAACATATTTGTTTAAATTGAGATTTTGTTACTGCAGCCTGTTTTCTAACCTAAGGGCTGTAACTGTTAAAGAGGCCATTTCATACACATTTCAGGACTTTGTGGTTATTTCTTAAATATTAACCAGTAATATGAAACATTTTATATCTAAAAACGTCAGGAAATACTTATTAACAGACTTTTCAATCTGTCTGCATTAAAATTCGGGTGGTTTTGTCAGGCTTCAGGCTGAAACTCATTAATTTTAATTATTGAATTTGCTGGACTCTGATTGGCTAACAAACTAGCCTATGAGAGCAAGACATACTGTTTCCTGCCCCGCTGCACATGGTAACATCAGACGTCGTGTCTTCCTGTTTGTTACGTCTTATGCTACAGCTTTTAGCAAGCAGCATGCTAGGCGTGGTTTCAACTGTGGGAGTTGCCAAATACTAACAAAGAGAAAGGAGTTGTGATGAAACAGATACAGGCCGTTCAAACTCGGGAGAACTCGGGTTTTATCGCCACCTGCTTGAGAGATAAAAACTGACAGAGAAGTTATTGACCTGTTTTCACACCCACTATGAAGGTAAGAACACCTGTGGAGCTAAAATATTAAACAGAAACCTCAGAGAAACTGTTTTTAATGGAAGGGCCTGTTTAAACCAACACCAGTGCTGAGTAAAACAACAAAAAATACCAACGTCTCAATATCGTGTCTCGTGCCCTTAAACAACGACATCTCGTGCTGTTCACATGACGACTTATCCTCTGCTGAGATATATGCGTCTCACTCTTCCTGCAGGGCGGCTCTCAGGTCTTTGAGGTTCTGGGGTCTCAATATGGCGACTCNAGCTGATTGCAGGTTTTTTATGACGCCTGTAAAACTTTTAGTGCATTTTAGGTTTTTCCTGAAATTTAACCCAAAAGCCGAACATCCCTAACTTTCTGTGGGTAGTGCAGTTTTGAACTGATTTCTAAATTTTACAGGAAGTGATGTAAGAACTGGGTTACGTGGTCTTTTTTTCCAGTCAGTAGGTGGGCAGCAGCATTCTATAGACCTACCATTTAAAGTAGTTTAACTGCAGACTGATTTGGACCCAAAGAGAGTTACATGGATAACGTTTTGGAGACGTATTTGTGTATTTTGACCTTTGCTTCATTGAAAGAAACACATTTTGACCATTGAACTAATTTACTTTTCAAATTTCAAGTCAGTGTCAATTTTTCCATAATTAAGACCCTAAATTAACAAGTCAAAATAAAATGTTGCCCAAATAACATGATTGACACAAATAACACAACCCAACATTTTTACAAATGATAGAAAAGTAGGAAAACTGTTGACATGAACAAGTTTGTTGTGTTTCTTGCTGCTCAAACAGGACAGGAGACTTTTAGGGTGGACATTTCCCTTCTGCAGTTGTACTTCACATTTTTTTTTTACTAAAATGAGAAGCATATTGGTAAATTTGGGTGTCTTACAGTGCTCTTAATTAGACATTTGGCCTGAATCTTGAAACAGGAACAACATAAAATCCAAAGTTTGTTAAATGCACTTAACTACAACAAGTATTCCCATTTTTATTTTAGAAAATGAATCATTGTTACACAGTAAATTACATAAATATAAACACATAGATTAATATTTTAACTCTCTTGGGCTCCATAAGCATCAATGAACACTGAAGGTGCTGATTCTTTATTGTATTTTCTGAGTAAAATGTCTGTTTTACCATCAACTTAGTTTCAAATGTATTTTTTTATTCATCGGTGGTGATAATTTAGCATTTATTTACCTAATAAATTACTTGGTACCAAGAAAAGAAAAGATGGAGTAGGCTAACTATTTACTGTTGTGGGCAGAGAACGCTGAAGAAACCGGAATTTGAATTGTCTCCAAAATAAAAGCACAAAATTCATCACTCCACGTTTGACACTCTCTCGGGATCATTTTGAATCACATCAGGAGTTTAATCTGAGAAACTAATAATCTGTAATAAAAAACAGACTGCGCGTGAACTTGTACATGTCTTTCAGTTATAACATTCGTAAATAAAATGATGGATTTGAGTTTTAGGAGTTAAAGACAAAAAATAATCACGCATCTTTCCAAACATAGTGTCTTTTTAAACGAATGTTTTGGTGTCAGTCTTTATTGAAAACGTTCTAACATGAACTTTATTTAGAAAATTTGACCGGATAGGCTACTTGTTCGCTGAAATTGACGCTGGTGACAAAATCCTCTGTGCGCTCCGCGGAACCCGCACATCCAGCACCGGCGCTGGGAACCAGCGAGTCGGGATGGGGGGGAGGAACCACCAGTGGATCTGTGGTCAGGATTTATCTTGTTTAGGTGATAAACGACTGTGACATTTAAGTCTTGTTCCGGTGGAAAATGGGAAAAGTCTTTGCATCCAGCCGCAGCTCTTCCATCAGCTCCACGTTAAAGTGGAGCGGAACATTCGGACGCGTTGTTGGACTGGTCCTCTGTGACAGAAGTCTGCGATGATGTGGGCTTTTCATTAAGAATGGCCGCGCACATCCTGGAGTCCAACTTCAGCGGCAACGTGACGCCCGCGGTGTCCGAGGCTGGGACTGTCCTCCCGGGCTACCTGGTGGTGATCTTGTCTGTCCTCATGGTGACTCTGGTGATTGTTGTGGTGGCCGGGAACGCGCTAGTCATCATGGCCTTTATCGTGGATAAAACCCTGAGAAATCAAAGCAACTACTTCTTTCTGAATCTGGCCATTTCGGATTTCCTTGTGGGTGAGTCAGTGATCTCCTTTTCTGTTAATTGCGGTCAAAGTCGGTTCTGACGCGTAAGTGACACGCGCTCATAGACAAACTCCAGTTTTCACGCGGTGTGTAACGAGCCGCTGCTGATCAGAGTTTGGAAATGTGTTTATTTTTGCTTCATTCACGCGCGTTATCCTTGTGCGTAATTGTGCGCACTCACATTCCTGCGGCATAGAAAATGATACATTTTATTTTTATTAAATAATTTAACACCTCGTGACTGAAAAGCTTCCACTTCACTTTTTTTTAAGTGAAAAGGCTGAAACAGGTCTCACAACCAGACTGTGAAGAGGTGTGAATGTTAATGATCAGAGGTGTTGAATCATCACGCAGAATGTGCTTGTGCGCGCGCGGTTTGTGTTCCAGGTGCTTTCTGCATCCCGGTGTACATCCCCTACAACCTGACGGGCAGGTGGATGCTGGGAAAGGGGCTCTGCAAAGTGTGGCTGGTCATGGACTACCTGCTCTGCTCCGCCTCGGTCTTCAACATCGTCCTCATTAGTTATGACCGCTTCCTGTCAGTCACAAGGGCGGTAAGTACAGGCTGCAAGGTGCTCATTACCACACACACACACACACACACACACACACACACACACACACACACACACACAACACGAGCACAGTCAAATCAAATATAAAAAGTGTCTCACTCTGATCCGATTTTTCTACAGCTTTATTCTTTCACAGGTTAGAGGATGAATAGATAGATAGATAGATAGATAGATAGATAGATAGATAGATAGATAGATAGATAGATAGATAGATAGATAGATAAAAACAGCCACAATCCATTGAGGTTGTAGCAGGAGGTATAGAAGGAAAGCTTTGTCTGCTGTCGTTCATTATATGTCCCAGTTTGCTCAACGTGCCCCCCCCCCCCAGTTCTGAGAGAGAGTCCAGCCTCCTGCTGAGCACTGAGCTGGTGTTTATGACCATCAGGTTTTAGTTCCGACACACAGCAGCATACGAGGGTCACTGGTTACCACAGTGTGATAAAATGTGTGTAAAATGAGCCTCATCCTCCGCAGGAAGAGAAGGCAGCTCAGCCTCTTCCATAGGGCGTCAGTGTTTACTCATTAATGGTATTAGTTAAATATTATTAGCTCTGGAATCAAAGACTATTTTAAGACTGTATTTAGTTATTTTTTTTTATTCAGATGGCTTATTGATTTTGCAAAGTCTTTGTTGTTTTGTGATAACTGGCATCAGTTGCATATCGTTTGCCTACACACACACACACACACACACACACACACACACACACACCCAGCGACAAGAAGGGTACAAATTCTTGTCGCTGGGGGTGTACCCTGTAGTCCAGGTCCATTTTTGTACCTTATGACGTTTTTCCACTAAAACAGTAAAATTATGCCACATTTTGAAGTCTAAAACCAACATTCTGAAACATAATATTGAAAATGATGGATGAAACTTAATAAAATGGAGATTAACCAGCGTTGGCCAGGGTTGCAGGTGCAGTCGAAATGGTACAAATTTGTACTTTATATCAATTTTAACCCTCAGAGGGACATTTCTGACCTTTTAAAGACCAATATTGGACTTTTGAGGGAACAATTTACCTATAGGTACAAAAATACCTCTATTTCTGAGAGTGTGGGGACCAGGCTTCGGTCCCCACAAGAACCCTCGGACCCCAGAAAGATAGTAAAAGTCAGGAAACGGGTCCCCAGGAGGTCAGAAATACAAACCCACACACACACACACACACACACACACACACACACACACACACACACACACACACACACACACACACACAAGTGTGTTTTGTTATCCTTATGGGGACCGTCCATTGACTTCCATTGATTTTAGTAACTAGATTTATACCTAACCCAAACCCTTTTACTAACCTTAACCATTACTGATCTATAACTAACCCTAAGACTAACTAAAACTCTATTCACACCATACCTATAAACCTAACCCCTAACCCTAAAAAGGGGAGTCCCCCTCATGGGGACCAGGCTTCGGTCCCCACAAGAACCCTCGGACCCCAGAAAGATAGTAAAAGTCAGGAAACTGGCTCCTCAGGAGGTCAGAAATACAAACCCACACACACACACACACACACACACACACACACACACACACACACACACACACACACACACACACACACACACACACACACACACACACACACACACACCTACAAGTGTGTTTTGTTACCCTTATGGGGACCGTCCATTGACTTCCATTGATTTTAGTAACTAGATTTATACCTAACCCAAACCCTTTTACTAACCTTAACCATTACTGATCTATAACTAACCCTAAGACTAACTAAAACTCTATTCACACCATACCTATAAACCTAACCCCTAACCCTAAAAAGGGGAGTCCCCCTCATGGGGACCAGGCTTCGGTCCCCACAAGAACCCTCGGACCCCAGAAAGATAGTAAAAGTCAGGAAACGGGTCCCCAGGAGGTCAGAAATACAAACCCACACACACACACACACACACACACACACACACACACACACACACACACACACACACACACACACACACACACACACACACACACACGACAAACACAGACATCTGTTGTGGTTTATGTCAGCATGGCTGCTGTGTAAAACTGTTTCTGATCATTTGTGGATATTTGAAGATTTTTCACACATCAAAATAAGCGCACTGTTGGAGAGTATAAGAGATGTTTTCTGTAAATAAGAAAACGATAACATTGTTAAATCTTCATGTTCAACAATTTTGTCTAATTTGTTCTAAAAAAAAAAAACAAATTGCAAAATTTTTTAGATGGATAAAAAACGGCTGTCTAATCAAAGACAGCGTTTCTTCACATCATATTTCAGACCAGAGTTTATGTGCATCATGTTTTTTTGGAGAAATATAGATGGAGCACTTTTGGAAAAAGCTTCAAAAAAACATGATGCTCAATCTCAGGCCGTCTGTTCGTACTCAGACTGTGTTGTGAACGACTCTCAGTTACAAACACATGAAGTTGTAGCTCAATATCTGTAAAATGAATACACAATATGATATAGTCATTTTTGTATTAGCTCTGGCAGCCATCTTGGATTGGATTGACTCTAAAAGTTAATCCATATGCACGTCCAATCTGGAATTTCTGAAAGTTTTATTTAAATCTGTCCATTGGTTCATGAAATATTTAACGAATAAACACATACAGACACAGAGAAAAACAACATTTTCCTCTTTTCTCCTTTTCAGTTGTCATAAGCAGGTGATGAAAAACAGAAAACACGCTGGATTTTCATCCCTTTTCCTGTTTTCTTTAACTGATCCACTGCAGAAAACTTCATATCAGTCAGTGCTGTTTATTGTTGTTTTTAGAAAAGCTAAAGATGAGTATTTTACTAAAGCAGTTAGTGTTTTTCTGTATCCAGAATAAAGATTCCAAATTATATTTAGATTGTGTTTTTTACACACCTACAGATTAGACGGTGTTCACTGAACTTTCCTTTCTTTGGTTAAATTAATTACACAGTATATCTGATGACGAGGGGCGGCCATGTTTGCTTTTTAAGCTTTTGTGTTCTCTGAAAAATCGTGGGCTGAAAACAAACTTTCACTCTTTGGGCTGAAACGCGGCTCCGCGATCACTCGGATGATGTCATGGATGTTTAGGAAGCATTTTTCATGATCTTTTAGTGGGCGTGAGGTTTGGAAGACGAGGCGAGTGCAGAGAGGAAATGGACCGGGTCAGTTAGAATTGGAGACTTTGAGCAGCAAGAATTTTCACGGATTACTTTGACTTTACTTTAAATATTAAATCAATGAAGTTTGTTTGTATAATTGAAATACTTCCATGCAGGGATTTTTTTACAGACTCACATTTCATGATATTTTTTTACTTACTGAAGCGTTTGGATCTCATATTACTGATAAATAGTTTCATTTGGCTGCTTCCTAAGAGGCATTCATCAATACCGTCTTGGTGCAGCTGTTTTGATCTTGTTTTGACTGACAGCTCTCAATAGACTGAGATGAAATCTTATCTCTTTATTTCTCATATCAAATCTGCAGGGAGCAGAATCTCTTTCATTTACAGCCCAAGTGTCTTTGCTTTTGTTGTGAGCACTCAAGACTGAGACCAGCTTCAATTATGAGCGATCATAAAGAGGTGCCGTGTCATTATCATTGTTAGTCGTCTTCTTAAGGTGGTCTTTGACCACATACAATAAACAGCTGCAGCAAACATAAAGAGGCAGTTTGAGAGTTTACATTAAAAAAAAAAGAACAGAAGAAGAACAGAAGAGAGTGGGAAATAGAGGAATCCTTCTAAATGATGGCTTAGCCCGAGAGGAGGTGAAGTTCTGAAACGCAGCGAGTGCAGAGAGGAGTGATTGGAAACCAGATGTCTCTTTCACAGCTACGTTGCATCAGTGAATGTGGCTCTCAGCCCAACATTCCCCTGCTCTCTTTGGCTTCAGTGACACACCGTGGAATAAGTGCGTCATGAGTGGGTTTTATTTACAGCATCCCTCTCTCGGCTGCTCTGATACAACACAATAAAGGCTTCATTTAAAGAGGAGAAGCCAGTGTTTTGTGTCAGAGCAGCTGTGCCTGTTTAAAATGTGACTAACAGTGATGTTATGAAGCAGAGTTTGTGTTCCAAAGAGCGCCAGTGTGAGTCCATCTTGTGTTTCTCTCCTCGTTGCAGGTGAAATACAGAGCTCAGAGGAACATCACCCGGCAGGCCGTGCTGAAGATGGTGGCCGTGTGGGTGTTGGCCTTCCTCCTTTATGGTCCTGCTATCATCTTCTGGGAGACGATTGTGGGCCAGAGCATAGTCCCGGCCCACGAATGTTACGCCGAGTTTTATTTCACCTGGTACTTCCTGCTCAGTGCTTCTACTTTTGAGTTCTTCACCCCGTTTGTGTCGGTGGCCTTCTTCAACCTCAGCATCTACCTTAACATCCACCGGAGGAATAAGAACAGGAATGTGTGTCCCGAGGAGGACGTCAAGCCGCGGAGGAGGTCTAAGAAGCACAAAGATGGAGGTGGGTGGTCGGTGTTTTTTGTCAAGACTCGGAAGGTGACATCCAGCGAACCTGCTGCGATCTCGGCAGTCATAGAGGATGACGACATCCTGTCACCCTCTTCCAGCGAGTGTCCCGACACTAGTCAGATCTTTGTACAGAGGGAGAAATTCTCTCCACACAGAAAAAACTCCAGGCTGTTTCAGCCCACAGCCTCCTGCATGGCTCCCGGACGGAGAACTCTGGCGTCTCGTCTTTCCAGAGACAAAAAGATCGCCAAATCTTTGGCTATCATCGTCTGTATTTTTGGAATATGCTGGGCCCCGTACACTCTGCTTATGATCATCCGTGCTGCCTGTGGCGGCGAATGTGTGGCGGACTATTGGTACGAGATCACGTTTTGGCTTCTGTGGCTGAACTCGGCCATCAACCCGTTCCTCTACCCTCTGTGCCACAGCAGTTTTCGAAGGGCTTTTTCAAAGATACTGTGTCCTAAAAGACAGTCGGTGCAGCCTCAAATTGAGGCACAGTCCTGCTAGACGAACTCAGTTGCACAGCCATAATTAATAAATACTGTAAAAGTCATACACTGTAAAAAAAGAATTCATATGTTGTTCTTCCATTCTATAAAAAAAAAAAATAGAAACATTTGTATTTAAGTGAAATTTGTCAGAACATATGAGACAGCAATACAACAATGCAGAAAAGTGCTGGAAATGTTCTTTAATGTTCATAATGATAGAGCAGGGACGCAGACTCCCACTGCATCAGTGTTAGTAGTTCTAATTGCCCTTGATTAAAGTGCCCCTCAAGGCCAGTGTCAGATTTTTCAAATGCTGTAAATGTTGGTTTGAAAATGTACGTAAACCCTTACTGTAAGTATAGGAAAATAATGTGATTTAGGCTTCAGATCTTAATGTGCTCAACCTGTGAGGTGATGACTTATGTAGCCAAATTGTCACTGATTACCATAATTTAGTCCAAGTTATTGTATTAGGCCTGTTGTACAGCACATAAAAATACTAAATTATTGTCTGTCTGAATGAAAGGACAAAAAAGAAACGGGCGTCGCCTTCGACTGACGTGTTTTTTTTTTTTTAAGAACAGCTGTGACAAAATAAAAACCTTTCAAGCCCCATTTGCATGACGCTGATATGAAATAAGGATTTAATGGTCCTTTAATGATTTTAGAATCCACTCTGCACATGAAATCCTGTTGCTTTCAAATACGGAGCTGTTAATTTGAAATAAGAAGACCTTTTGCGGACGTCTTCGAAAAGCTAATTCAGGTTTTTCATCATGCAGCAATACAATTACTAAGACTTAGTCCGCAAACTTCAAAGCACAAGGAAAGAGGAAGTGACTGCTGGTTGTCGTTTAGCTCCTTCATGTTCCTGCACAAACAGTGATTATATTTAAAATGGACTCCTGTTGATGTTAACAAGGTTTAGAACATGGAAACAAGTGTTTAATTTTAGTTTCAGAGCCTTTGCAAGGCAGGTTTATTTCAAGAATTACATTTTTTGTAGCATAAATATAGAATATTAAAGAAATTGATTTTGTTTAGAGATTTGTGTCTGCATAAAGATATTTAGAGTTCTGAAAAAATCATCAAATTATGTTAATATTAGAATTTGGCTCCAGTTTACACTTGCAGGCAGACATGTAAAGATAAGTAAACATTATTACACAGAGGTAAGAGATATATTGAGCAGCATCGTCCAGCATAAATGTCTGATTGGTGTCTGAAGCCTTTTTATACAGATAAAATGTAATTATTTTATAAGAGCAGTAAGTTATTTCTTCATTAGGGTGTTAAACATGTTTGTTCAACATTGTAACGGTCTGGGGGAGAATCCGTTGTTGTGGCTTGTGGTTTTGGTGTTCAGTTATCTGTAGCACCATCCAGAGGGAGAGAGGTGGAGACATCCTGGGTGAGAAGGTCCCTGATGATGCTGCCTGCCTGTTTCCTGACTCTGGAGGAGTTCAAGTCCTGGATGGAAGAGTCCAGGTCCTTGATGGAGGAGTCCAGGTACTGGATGGAGGAGTTCAGGTGCTGGATGGAGGAGTCCAGGTCCTGGATGGAGGAGTCCAGGTCCTGGATGGAGGAGTCCAGGTCCTGGATGGAGGAGTCCAGGTCCTGGATGGAGGAGTCCAGGTCCTTGATGGAGGAGTCCAGGTCCTGGATGGAGGAGTCCAGGTCCTGGATGGAGGAGTCCAGGTCCTGGATGGAGGAGTCCAGGTCCTGGATGGAGGAGTCCAGGTCCTTGATGGAGGAGTCCAGGTCCTGGATGGAGGAGTCCAGGTGCTGGATGGAGGAGTCCAGGTGCTGGATGGAGGAGTCCAGGTCCTGGATGGAGGAGTCCAGGTGCTGGATGGAGGAGTCCAGGTGCTGGATGGAGGAGTTCAGGTCCTGGATGGAGGGCAGATCAGTATCAGTGTTCCTCTCTGCAGTCTGCAGACTGTGATGAACTGGCAGAAGATGGATTCAATAATGGTTCTGTAGAAGTTCACCAGCAGCTCCTGCAGCAGGTTAAACTTCTTGAGCTGCTGCTGCAACTTCAACATTTGCTGGACCTTCTTAATGACTGTCTCTATGTTGGCTTTCAACTCCAGGTCCTGGGTGATGCTGATCCCCAGAAACCTGAAGGTGTCCATCATAGTTTCAGCTGTATTGTGTATGATAATGGGGAACAGGAGTGGAGGCTCCTCCTGAAGTCTGTTATATCCACATTTTTAGAGTGTTGAGCTCTAGATGGTTCTGACATTACAAATTATTGAATTAGTCCACTGAAGAATCAATCAATAAATAAAAAAAGATATAAAATTGAAATAAAAAAAAATGTTGTCCACATCAAGGTAAACTACCTGAAAATCAGATTATTTTTTGCAGTGCTTACTTTGTTGCATGTTACTGTCTCAAATAAATTGAAAGATATTTTGGGTAAAATAATGCCTAAATATTTGAGTAGTGGAATCGGCCTTTTAATGAAAGAAAACTCTGAATAGTTTAACTATAAGAGAAATGTTTTAATAGCTCACATCTGAAGTTTTAATATATTTAGAAAATCAGAAGTAAATGAATGAACCAGCCTCTCGTAACTTGAGTTTCATGACATTTTATTTAAAGAGTTTCATTTCAAAACAAAAGTCATATCTGGTTCATTCACAGGAAAAATAGGTTCAAATCAAGTTGAGTGAATCAGTTTCATTTGCTGCAGCTCAAATATTAACAAAAAAGTTCTGAAAATCTACTTAACTGTTCAGTTAAATGTAGCGCCAATCCAAATGTTTTTGAGCTTATCATTTATTTTTTTTTCATTTTAAAAGCAGGTGTCGCTCACCACCGTTTGGCAGCAGTCACCAAACCAAGAAAAAAACATTGTGACCACATTAAAACAAATAACTCTGCTGATCCTGATGCAACTTTAATGCTTTGCTGGAAACTAAAACATCCTGTGCATGTTATGTTGACACTTATCACTCACACCGTGCACAAACACGAGCACAACAACACAGCAGGACAATATGGAATCCATAAAAATCCAGACTGTGTAGCTTCAAACTGCATCCTCAACGTGATTAGAGTGATATTAACTCTGTCACCACAAAATCAGCTGATTAAATAATGAATTGATTATTCAACCCGATCAGCTGATTCATTTGATAAGAAATGTTTTACTTTTTTAAACTGACATGATATTTCTGTAAAAAATAGTCTTGAAATAATCTCTGTTATGACTTTTATAAATAAAAAATAATTCATTGAAATATTCGAAAATAATCTTGGCATAATCTCAGAAAAAAAGAGTTTACATTGAAAAAACCCATGAAGCAATTTACATGTAGAGAAAATTCAAATGTTTCCTGATTAAATCTGAGTTTCATCAGCGTCAATATGAATATTTATATACATATAAACCTGTTAGACTTATAACTGATTTTATTTTAGATGCTATTCTAAATATTTGTTCAGTTCTGAGTGGCTGATATGATTATCTAAAAACTTCTCTTAGATCATGTACAAAAAACAAACAATTTGGTTGCATGGAGGAGAAAACTGGCTGCGATGAGAACGTTATGAAAATGAAAACTTGTTTTGATGGTGGAACTATTCATCAGAATTATTTAACATCAAACATTTATTGAAATATCAATTTAGTTACGAATGTTGACTAATTTCAGAAAAAACGAAAAAAAAAAAAAAGTTAGATTTTAGAATCTAAGTAAAAAAAGGCCAAAAAAAAAGTGTTGAAAGTTTTAATAACAGTTAATTTAAATTATATATACAATTTCTTCACAAAATGATGTCTCCCTGTTTTTTAAAAGTTATTTTCATGGTTTTTGCATGATTTAATTCTGCAGTTGTTGGTTTTTATATGAATGATCATCCGATTTAAAGGTAAAGAGATCTTAACCTTGTTATTCCATCAGACGAGCTGCTTCGAAAGGGTTTTAATTGCTAGTAAATGCAGAGCTGGTAACCAGAAGAGCAGCTTTTTCTTTACATTAGAATCAAGACATCTGTAAAAACATAACCTTGAATTATCCGTTTAATCAGACACAGACTATTATTTTAAAATATAATTTAAAATTTTCTATTAAGCTGCACTTTGGAGATAAAAAGATTTTTCCCTCAAGAGAACAGAGTGAGTGAAAGTGGTTGGGTGAGTTGGTCAAGAGGGTTTGGACACGACTAGTTGAGCTAACTATAATTTAACTAGCTGTCAAACATGGCATCATATACACCAACGATCTTTAGTATTTAGCATGTTGTTTTTGTTGTTAGATCGTAAGTTGATCATTCTGGGCAGGAACTTTCCAATTAATCCACTTAGGTGTATAATTACTGGTTAAAGGTTTGTAGTTGTTCTGGTTTGTGTGATGAGACAAACAGAAGGGAGGATTATTGGTGTGTTGGTTGTTAGTAAGAGCTGCAAAATGACAGAAAGAGCACGCTACTCCAGCCACACGGTGCTGCAGCTCTGTGAAATCACAGGAAGAAGGTCGAGGGTTGAAAATCCAGTGCAAAAACATATAAATTGGCTTTAGTGTGTATGTGAATCTCTTTGTGGTGTAGTGATGGACTAGTGAGACCAGACTGTTCCTGTTCCAGCTCCCCCTCTTTAAACCTCACTACGATGCATGAACAAATGAATAGATGGAGAGATTTTTAAGAGAAAACACAAAGAAAAACCCCCTTATTGCTGTCAAATCTTTATTATCTGATATTATGACTGAACAGAGTCATGTGTGACACATCTCTAGAGCTTTGACCTTTGATTCATATTTCCAGAATGGATTGACAGAACCCAAAAAAATAATCTCTACAAAACCATCCTTTGGGGTGACAGACTGCCAAGAAACCACAGTGTCATTCTCCTCGTGGGAATTAAGTGGAATATTATGCTTGGAAGAGAAAAAAAAAAGCCCCTCAGGGACTGTATGGAGATGATTCATGGTGTCGAGATAAAATCCTGCTGCTGATGGCTTTTATCTCTTCCCTACAAATGCAACATCAAGTTTTAAATGAAATATACTTCTGCAGAAACAGCATGTTTAAACTGTTTTTTATGGTAAGTTGATCATTTCTGGGTGTAATTGCTTTCAGGTGGAAGGACTGACGTGGAAGATGTTGACCCTCTCAAACGTCTGTGTGGTTCGTCACATGAAAACAACACAACCAAAGTGCTGTTTTATTTGCATTTGTTTGATTTAAACCAGCATGCAGAAGAAAATGTATATATTTGAGACGTCCTCTTTGATTGTTAAGGATAAATAAATGATGGCGGTGGCGGTATCCTCATTCTAACCCCCTTTTAAAAGCAGTGATGATCTGCTTGTGCAAAACCTGTATGAAAAGAAATGTTTTTCAGCCCCAAAACAAAGACGCAGCAGACCCGATCATCACGCATACCAGCCGTGATGGAGGGGGGGATCGACAAGTCCGAGAGAACAAGTAACTCTGCCGATAAAACTGGGTGACAAAGTCAATTTGGATGCATTTCATCAAAGGTCACCGGACAATGAGAAGAGTAGGCGGCGGTGTAGGTGACCTGTGCAGAGACGCAGGTGGACTTGCAAATAGAAAGCAAATTGCTCAACAAAAGTGTTGGCATTGTTTCCGTGCACAGTGGAAGCCGAATTCACAGCCTTTCAAGAGGAAAATTAGACACAGCTCATGTTGTTCTGCCTGATGCGAGGACTGCTCGGTGATTCAGATATGATGACAGGATGTAAATGTTACAAACATCCAGCGAGCGCAGACGACAGAAGAAATCTTCCAAGCCTGACCTCAAGCTTCTTTTTTTGATTACTTACAGGAAACCAGGGAGAACAAATTGTTGCTGATGCTCGCCAAACAAAACAAAACAAAAAAGCTACATGCACAAGCAAGTCAAAGGAAACACGTTCCACTCACAAAGCACTCCTCATGAATATTATGGGCTTCTTTTCAGAAGAACTGCCGGTGTATTAAGCTCAAATCTGTAAATGTACATTATATAATCCTTCTGCAAAGGGACTGATCTTCCATTTATAGCCTCCTTCACACGCACCCTGTGGTTCCCCAGTCGACGGTTTCTGTAACCCACTTCAAGACTCGTGGAATATCTGTTAAGATGAAGTGGATAACAGTATCCAGAACTCACTGGAGTAACAGTATTAAAACACACACAAGTACACATTTGCGATCACCCTGCTGGAGTACATAATTAACCCTCAGGCTGTACTCATGCTAATTCACTTGGAGAGAAAGAAAAAAAGAGTTCAGAGTGCTCTTACCACTAAGAGGTCAATCCAACTTGACTTTTCTCACATTAGTGACACGTACATGTTTCTGCTATTATCTAAATGAACATGTTTCAAACAAATGACATTCCTTATTAATTGAGAAAAGGTATTACTGACTTAGAAATTAAAAAAAACAACATAAAAGTATATTTCTATTTGAATTTACACAAGATCTCTGCACAATATTTACTTTAAGAAATCCTTTTATTTGATTGTAACCAAAAGAAAAATCAGGATCCCATAATTTTAAGGTAGATTGTTCCCGTTTTGGGTCAGTTTATTGTGGGTGTTGTTTTTTTAATCTGTCAGTATTTTTGTTGGAACCAGTTTTGACCAGATTTTGTTTGTTTTGTTGGATTTAAGGATCAAAAGTGTTTGTTTATGACATGATTTAAGCAGCTTATTTGTTTTCAGAAAGATTTTATGCTAATTTTTTTGCCTCATATTAAAATAATTTTTTTTGTCTGATATCTTAACATGCTGCTTCTCTTTGTTTCTTTAGAGAACCAAAAGGATACCAGCAGCTAAGTGCTCTCATACAACCATTCTTTGTTTACTTTGTTTTCATGAGGGACGTTTGTTAAAAATGAAAATATATATATTTATCTTTTTGGTCTGATATGTTTCCAGATGATTCACACTGATTCTCACATCACTTGATGAAAGCCTTCAGTTTTTAGCCATTTAAGCAGTTTGTAATAAAACATGAAGAAAACTGAACTCAGACCTGCACGTTGTTTCCTGTAAATATTTTAAACTGTGAAAAAGTAAAATATGTTTATGTTTGCGAGTGATTTTTATCATTAAAAACCTGAAGAGGCTGTAAAAAGTGACTGGGTTGAACATCTATATTGGTTTTAACTTCAGACGTTAAAATAAGGAAAACGTCTCTTTAAAATCCTTAAAACACAGAACTGAGAATAGTCAAGAGAAACAAAGAGAAGTAACCTGAGTGGTTTTGCATCAGAACACCAAAGAAGAAGAGGAAGAAACATTGATGCAGAAATAGAAAGCGATGAAGAGACAGTAGAAGACATTAAGACAGATTATACTGCAGCACAATGTCATGCTGCCTTTCAGTCTTTATTTAAATTCCAATGAAGCTCTCCAGTCCCTAAAATATAATGTATTTAATTATTTTCCATGTGTTTGCAAACCAGTTTTATCAGGTTTTAATGGGTTTAGATTTATTAGAAGTTCGGATCAACCTGAAAGCAGTTTAAAAGCAGCTGCAATCAAAAGACGTTTTCGAGGTCAGCTGAAAATTAATTATTAGAATCTCTGGTAAAAATAAAAAATGAGGCACATATAAAACACACAGCACTGACCTGCTTTAGACTGTATCACTGTTCCAGTTCTTTTTATTGAGGCAGTTTTGAGGGTCTTTTTTTTTGCTTTTAGAAATCCTCACAGAGGAATTAGAAGATAATCTTTTAGCTTTTTTTTTTTGAATATTTTCAGATTGCGACTCCCAAAATGTGATTTTAATCAAGTTCCCAGTGACTCTTGTAGCTCAGTGGCAGACGGAGTCAATTAATTTATAAAGACAGCAGCACTGTTCCTTTTCTAAGCTGGGCATTGTGCACCTCTATTTATTCTACTGTTGTGTTTTTACAAACTTCTGATTCTATTTGTCAATCTGATGCTCATCGCTGTTAGATTGAAACTATTTAGCCCTCCTCTGTAAAACTTGACAAACATTTAAGTTAAATTTTTTTAAAAAAACCTGTTTTAAGTTCTATAGAAAAATGCAAAATTGGCAAACATTGTTCCACTCTGGAACCGGTTGGTTAACTTTTCCAGTTCGAGGCTCCTAGAACTCTGTTTCCATATGCACCGAATTTTGTATCATTTGTGTGTTAAGCTAACCTAAGCTAAGCTAAGCTAAGCTACGATACGATACGATACGATACGATACGATACGATACGATACGATACGATACGATAAGATAAGATAAGATAAGATAAGATAAGATAAGATAAGATAAGATAATTAAGTGCAGTAAAAGCATTATACAGTAAAGTATGCTGCGTCCAGCGCCAAACATGAGGACACATAAGAATACATACATATAAATAAATACGCATAAACTTATGTGAAGAAACCAGAAAAATACAGTAGCCACATTTGGATGGAAGAGGGGAAAAAAATTCCCCTCAGACAACGCCCATATGAGGCTGCTTGAGAAAAGAAAAGAAAAGAGGTCAAGAAATATGTGCAAGCAGGATGAAACAGGTATGAAGGTACAAGAATGAAATGAAAGGTGGACAAGAAATTGGTGAGACCAGCCATGTTGTCTGGTTTGGAGACACTGAGGAGGGGACAGAAGACACAATTGGAGGTAGCAGAAATGAACATGTTGAGGTTCTTTGGGAGGGACAAGGATGGACAGGATCAGGAATGAGTCTATCAGAGGGACAACACATGTTAAAGGTGATATACCCGATTTCAAATTGCCTAGCTTAGAATGTCAACAAATGTAAACAAAGTCACAGAACTCTCAGCCCCTCCCGTCGTAGATATCCTAAGCCACGCCCCCCCCAGGTTTGGAAACACACGTAGCCCGAGAAGACGACCGAGTGCAAGACACTGGTCTGCAGTTCATTCAAGTACCGTAACGCGGCGGAATCACCGGTAAGTGAAAACAATATAACAACAAACAACTGACATTAATTGTTACTTTGTCCTGAACCTGACGCGGAACCAGCCGGCGGTTGTTTCTCCCACTGTGACATGGTAGAGCGGTGAACACTCCCAGCAGTGGTGTGCTGCGGTAATATGTCTCAGTTTTTTAGGAGCACAGAAACCAAATAAATGCAGAAGTCCGTATGGCTGGAGAGACTGTCCAATCATTCCTTTCAGACCGAACCATTTGATTGGTTGATGTTTTTAGACAAATACAGGAGAACCACTTAATTATTTTTTCGTTTTTTTAATCTTCACAACATATTTTTCTCCATGCTGTGTTAAAACGTTTTTAATGGGCATGAAAAATAATATGTTAAGCTAATTTGTTATGCAAATTAAGTATAGCAGCTTTAAATGTTTTAGAGGTAAAGTCACAGAGACCAGACTGAGATGGTTTGGACATGTAGAGAGGAGGGACAGTGAGGTTACTGGGAAAAGGATGCTGAGGTGGGAACTGCCAGGCAGGAGGTCTGGAGGAAGGCCAAAGAGGAGGTGTATGGATGTAGTGAAGGAGGACATGAGGTTGGTTGGTATGAGAGAAGAAGATGCAGAGGAAGGAAGCAGCTGAAAGGAGAAGAAGACTAGAACTGAACATCAGAACATTGTTTCAGATATATTTGTGAAATATATTTACAGCATAGAGCCAGTGCAGTTTAAATTCTCTTAGTAAAGCTTTATATCCTAAAAGTAGAAAAATAAAATGTGTTTTAAAATGACAAATATTGTAAAAAGCTTGAACCTGAGTCTTTGTTAAAACACGTAGTTTCATTTGAGAGTGCCTCTTCATACCGTCACCTTCTTTGTCATCCTGCCTAAACCTCCTCCCATTTACTACCACTCTGGGAAAAATCTTCTAGATTTGTCTCTGCTGACTGTTCCCAAGAAAACACCTGTAATAGCTAAAGAAAAAAAACAAAAAAAAAACATGGGCAGACAGTTTTGATAGAAATGCTTTTAGTGAATGCACTTCATTCCCTTCTCAGTCTGCAACAGAAAAGGTAACAGCATCTAATTTGAACACTTTACATGCCTACACTGTTTCATGCAGTGTTTAACTTGTTTTTTTTTTTTTGGAACTGCCACTTTGCTGACTGCACGACTCAACAATAAGTTGTTCTAAAACACAGGTACAGCAGTCAGGTAAAATTACATCCAATAATGGGACAAACTTCAGGTCAACGTGGCATCTTCTCTGATTTGACAGCTGTTGCTCTTTGGAGGCAGCGTTCAGAGGATAAATCAGGTGGGGGCTGAAGCCCAGCACATACGCTGGAGCATCATGGGACACTTTCCGACTCACCACTTTCAAACCTGTTTACATGTGATGTGTCACAACTGAGCAGATTCCTTAAAGTTTATCACTCTAGAGCAGGCATCTCCAACCCGGTCCTCGAGAGCTACTGTCCAGAAGGTTTTAGATGTGTCCCTGCTCCAACACAGATCAAGATGCTCTGGGTAAAGACAAGTTGGAAGACACACGGGCTAAAGGAGACAATGAATAAAACAACTGCAGACAAAACGTAGCTTAGCTCAGAAAACCACTTGATGCTTAAATCACCAGTGAGGTTCAACAATCCAGCACTGAGTAGCGACCCGGTTCATAGCAAATATTCCCCATGAGAAGTGCAGGCCACCCAATGACACAATATGAACTTTGGATAAAACCAGAGACAAAAGCTCTTCAATGCCATTATGGAACAGTCAATAACCACATTTACGCACACATGCACGCACACACACACCATTATTTCTGGTCTAATTCCAATTGAAATCCTGATGAAGAGCTATCAGTGTCAAACCGTGTCAAACGTGTGTTTTAAAGCATTAAAATGAACTAAATTCCACAGAATGTATCTGAGTTCATCTGATTATTCCATCTGCAGGTAAATCACTGCTGGTTTCCAATGAAGTGAACTCTTTCACCTCCATTATCTTCCTCAAACTTTGCAACAACAGGGATTTTTCACTTCAGTAAAAGTAATTTTTCAAGTCACAGGACGATTGACGGGATATAAAGTTCAATGAGTAATTTGATATGGGAGCTCAAGAAACCCAATCCCCTAATGAAACACACCTAACTCCATTCTGTTTTAAAATTCAGACGGAATCATCAAGAACTACATGTGCATGAATATTACATGTGAGATGAGTTTGCTAAGCCGACTTGATAAAACGCC
>SSNP01000004.1:1962807-1979985 GCA_006937955.1 Pachypanchax playfairii | reverse complement strand
AATATGAACTTTGGATAAAACCAGAGACAAAAGCTCTTCAATGCCATTATGGAACAGTCAATAACCACATTTACGCATCATGCACGCACACACACACCATTATTTCTGGTCTAATTCCAATTGAAATCCTGATGAAGAGCTATCAGTGTCAAACCGTGTCAAACGTGTGTTTTAAAGCATTAAAATGAACTAAATTCCACAGAATGTATCTGAGTTCATCTGATTATTCCATCTGCAGGTAAATCACTGCTGGTTTCCAATGAAGTGAACTCTTTCACCTCCATTATCTTCCTCAAACTTTGCAACAACAGGGATTTTTCACTTCAGTAAAAGTAATTTTTCAAGTCACAGGACGATTGACGGGATATAAAGTTCAATGAGTAATTTGATATGGGAGCTCAAGAAACCCAATCCCCTAATGAAACACACCTAACTCCATTCTGTTTTAAAATTCAGACGGAATCATCAAGAACTACATGTGCATGAATATTACATGTGAGATGAGTTTGCTAAGCCGACTTGATAAAACGCCGCCGTATGAGACGTATAAAACACCGAAAATTGGTTCTATTTGACTGATCTTTTTTTGTGAGAATTTTTATTCCCTTTGATATCTCGTTATCTTTGTAATAGTAGAGAGTGTGTAAAAAGTCAGCTGTCTTTTATTCTCGATTATTCCTCGAGGTATATGTCTTCTGCTGCCGCGAAGGCACAGCTTAAACCAAAGAAACAAGAAATGAGCATTTTAAAAAGTTGTTAAATCACAGCTTTACCCCTTTATTTCAGGGACAAACATGTCATGCTTTTGCTTTTGTCATTGTTTCTGTCTCATTAAAACAAAGTTTGTTTTGGTGTATTAATGCTGCAAACTTTAATTCAGAGTTAATAACCAATCCATCCTGCGGCTGTCAGTCAAGCTAAAGAAAAATGGTGTAGGGGGCGGGCAGGAAGGGGGGGGGATCAGACTCAGCCAAAGAATAATACATTTTTAAATAATGACAGGTAAGAGGTCACAAGATTTGAATAAACGATTCATCACAAAGTTAGCACACTAATTATACAGCAGGAAGAGCGGTGAGGGAACCTGATGTACAACCTGATGTGCAACTGTCCATTCTTAGTATTTCAAATTTAATATTCTAGTATGTGTTATAATCTAAAATTAGCCACAATGCCCTCACTTCCTACACCAGGTTGATAGACATGTGCTGCAAAGCGATTGATTTATGTGTCAGTTTGCATACTCGTCGCTCTCAGCTGCACTTGTCCCAGTCTGATGGAGCTTCTGCACAAAGAATAAACAGAGATTTTTTTATTTCATGCTCAAGAAGTGAACGTTAGTGTGTTTTTCAGATCAATTGGTGATTCAGACACGCAAATGTTGCATGAATCAATCAGTTATGCTAGCGCGCTTCAGTGCTTTGTTACAACCGAGGGGAGTCTGAGATTCAGCTGATAATGCTCTAAAATTTCATGTGAGGATGTGAGGATCATTACAAGCAGTGGACTGGGCCTTATTGACCGCTGTGAGATGAGTGCCTGCTACTGATAAACAAACCTTCCCAGAGCTACAGTTTGGGTCGTGCTGAGGCTGCAGTCTGGTTCTTTTCTTTACAGATAATGCATTTCACAACCTTTTCCAATAAAACTGTACAGAGCCTCAAGTGTACACAAAAACAGACACTATTTTTAAAAATAATATTAGTGAGGATATGTACTGTATGTATTATATAATCTCTGTATTCCTTCAGGGAGCTGTGTTGGAATACTTTCTCCAACTTTTCAGATAATGAAAGGTTTGTGTGATTTTAGCTGTGGACATCCAAAATGTTTCAGCTGAACTTTGTTTCCTTTCTTTTTGTTTTTCTGTATTTATTTATAACATAAAGGTGTGGATCGATGTCTGAGGGCTGCTTCTTGTCTTTGAGGTCAGATTTTCTCCATTTTATGCCATAAATATGTTGTTCTTCCAATAAAATCTAAAACGTAGGTCAGAAAAGTCTGATCAAAGCATGACGGATGCTAGCTCCAGCTAATTGTGGGTCAAAGTGTATGTCTGTGTGAAACAGTTATAATAACGTAATAATAACATCCTTGGTTTGACTCTTGATGACTGCTGGGGCAAAGCTGAGACCAGGACTTTTATGTAAGTGTTGGTTTTCTCAAAGTACTTTAGAATCCTCATACATACCAAAAACATGCACGATACCTTAACTTGTGATTCTAAACAGGTAAAGAAATGGGATGGATAGAAAATCCCAATGTAACACTGCATGTTTCAAACAGCCTTTAGCATGTGAAAACCTTAATACATTTTTGAATGTTAATCCCCATGATATTTCNCTCTAACAACTTGGCTGAGCTCATGTTTATTTTTTTTTTTCTTACTCAAGGTGTAGTTCTTTTTTTTTAATTAACAATCTCAAGGTATGTGTGCCAGTGCCACAGGATGATGTTATCTGTTGGGACCATATTGGTTTTAGTGTTATTTATGCCACTGAAATTTGCACATTTTCACCCACTTTCTCCAATGTTTCCCCCCGACAGGTAAGTATGAAACACTGCAGTGTTGAATTTTTTAGAAACAGAGCCAGTTGAAATGTGGGACAAGCTTTAAAAATGCTCTGCAGTAGGATGGACATATTTTCTGACTTCACAGTCCTGGTCAACATTGCATAAACGTTTAAGTCAGCTTCACCTGTGTTTCCTCACGTGTCTGGGACACATGAGATCGACAGGGACTTCCTGTCTGGTAGTATTCTAAATTGTAACACAACAAGAAAACCTGTGCTGGAAAAATCACCTGGGGGAATGTTGCACACAGCATCTTTAAAACTCCCAGGGAATCTGTTTTTTTCATCTCATTCAAACTTCAGGGAGGAGAGACAGCAGGTTTCTTTTGCATGTTTTTTGCTGCAACTGAGATGAAGGAGCCAGCTGAGCAAACAGTTGCTTTTTAGTCAATAAAACATCCCGCATGAGGAAGTAAATATAAGTCCTGATGCAGGTAATCGTGTAAAGAGGGAAATGTCAAAAAACAAGCATTTAGAGGGAAGTGAAGAGGAAAGCCAGCATCTCTCGAGAGGAGTATTGATTCTTCAGCCAGTCAGAACGTTCAGTTGTGAGCGTGTGTGTGTGTGCAAACATTTTATCAGTGAAGCACATGTTTATCACCTGTATTCCATCACAAAAAAGACCAGTTTGATTCGAAATAACTCTTTTTCTGCTCTATTTTTACACTGTGTGCAGATTTTAAGCATCAAGTCTGACTCGAGCAGAAAAACAAGTATATAAATTATATTTTCACTCCGTCATTCTTCTACTTTTGACTCTTAAGCAATATTTCAGTTCACACAGAAGCTGATTTTTCACTTTTCTTTAGAATGTGTGTATATCAGATACTCATGGTTTGACACCTGTAGTTCATTTGTCAGCAGGAAATAGAAAACACTGTAGTAAAGTTTTACGCTTGTAAAAGATATGAGATGATTCAAAGTCCAAATAAACTACAATAAACTGAGTTATTCTCCTTCAGTTACACTTTTAAAGAACTATAGAAATGGATCTTCTCTACTTGGAGTTACATTACACAGTAAACGTCTGTATTTGAGCTGCTGGGAGTCGTTCACGTGTCAGAGTGAATGAAACTGCGTGGCTCTAACGAACTCACAGGTTAACGACAGCCGTCTGGTGTTTACTTGTTAATGAGAGGAATTAGCTGTGTTTACATGTGTGAGATGACATTTAACTGAATTGATCAGGGATTTAAATTGGAATATAATAAAGCTGCATATCAGATGCTGCAAAGTATAATGAGAAATGATTCATTTTCAGTGTTGCATGGAGGACCAGCCATTCGCCTGTAGAGAGAGAGACTGATGTGATGGTTCCACTTTTTACAATAGAGGACTGAAGAGTCTCCCGACTGCAAGAGATCTCAGGACCCAAGATGCAGGGAGACACTGGAGACTCAAAGGCATGCAGGTAAAATGATAATGTAATAAACTCTGAGACTGACAAGGCAGTAAACACTTACAGCATCAGGAGAACACAGGCACCACTAAGCTGTGGAACAGCAGACAATAATCCAACAACCAACCTTCTTCTTCTTTCATTTCTTTAATGCAAACTACTTAGCGCATTACCGCCACCCTCCTGATTGCATATGAACAGCCACTACTACGGCTTACAATCTTCAATATTATGCAGCATGCAAGCTGCCAAAAAAACAAAAAAAACAGCCTAAACAGACCCTTTTTATCCAACCCACAGACCAAAGAAAGCAATTAACACAAACGCGATACACCTGGAACAGAGAAGGAGGGGAACAAGCTACAGCTGAGACACAAGGAGAACAGGGAGCACAGGATATAATCAAAATAAGCCAGAAAATACACAGGAATCACACAGGATAAACACTGAGATGCAGGGAGAAAGAAAAACAACAAAACTAATACACAGAAATCTCAGATCCTGACATTTATACTGTTAGAGCCTGACGCAGAGTTGCTGGGGGGGGTTATGGGAGTCTGGTTGTCCAGCCCACGTATGAACATGGAGAAATCTCTCAGCTGTTTCTCCTGAAAGATTTAGCTGTGCAGTGCAACAGTGGGAGCTGCGGGGGTTTGGGAAACTATGGACTTTGTCTTTTGGAAATGATGTGGTACTGTTGAGAACCGTGACCTTCAGCGCACACTCCAGGAGTTCACAGCTGAGTGTGAAGTGATGAGGATGAGAATCAACTCCTCCATATTTGAGGCTGTGCTTCTTGACTAACCCTAAACCTCCAGACTGGGGATGTTTTCTCCGTCTCAAGCAGATTATTTTAAATACCTCTGTGTTCATGAATGAAGGCAAGATGGAGCGAGGGAGGGGCTATTGGTTTAGTGTCTGCAGGGCACTAAAAAATGAAGTCAAGTTTAAAAAGTGACGTCTCGATTACTACTCCATCTATCTTCCATAACGTCTAGCAATAGGAATTGAATCATCACAAAAAAGAACAAGATTTCTGGTACGAGCAGCTGGATTAAGCTTCCTTCACAGGTTGGCTTGCGTCTGACTTCCTGGAGGAGCGTTGAGTAAAGGAGTCAGCTGAGTGTGGAGATCTGATTTACATGCTCTCTGACTGCCTCCCGCTGTAGGTAGTCTTACTGGTTGAGACTTCAAGGCAGATGTGAAAGTCACTGGAGGGATTATATATCATCTTTGGTCTGGGGAACACATCAGGAGGAGCAAGAGAACCTCTCTGTGGAGAGAGAAGTCTGGGTTTCCCTCCTGGACTTAACTTAAATAAAAATACATGAATGAATAAATGAATAAAAAACAAGGGAGAATAGATTTCACATGGAGGTGGTTTCCACATGTGCAGGTTAGTAACAGGACAAAACTCCCAAATAATGAATTTAAGCCCATTACCATGTCGAGTTTTTAATCCCAACCAAGTGTTTCATAGACATCTGAGAGCTAACATAAACCAAAATGACATCAGGAACCAGCACTAATGACGGGACCCCTGCTGCGTCTCCTCACATCACCCACACTAGGAAAAAAAACAATCAGTGAACAAAAGACCTCCAGCTGTTAATGTCAACAAAACAGTGTGTGTATAAAACTACATCTGATCAGTCTTAGTTCAATATTTTAGTTTAAAAAAAAAACTGATAATGAAGCAAAGATCATTTTGAGGTCTCACTTCAATCATCTTTTGAGCTATTTTAAAGCGTTTCAGTCGTCTTTATATTATAATTAGGGCATTTTTATCCAAAATTACAAAACCTGTACCATTTTTTAGGACGTAGTTTCTGCATAGCAGCAGTAGCTCCGTTGGCGTGGTGGATCCTCCGCCCCTCCCCGTTGCTGAGAGCACTTTATTTATGCTATCTCAGAGCAGGAGCTTGTGGCCCCGCCCAGTGGAATTTCTACATTACACGCCCAGTCTGCTACTGATTCACAGCAATTTGAATACAGAAATACAGTGAATGACGGTTATATGCACGACCTCAGTGCCCAGCATTGTGTGCATTTATCAGTCGGTGGTCATTTGGACTGTAAACACGGGTAGCAGTGTTCAGTATTGATAACAGATAATCAGAAATGAGGTAATAACATAATTAAAATATATTAGGAGAATAAAACTCATCCACTATGACACTTAGTAACAGATAGATCCCACAGTAACGACACAGATTAAGTTACAGCTAGTAACAAAACCATGTTGGATATTAAGAACTTAGGATCAGGCACTAAAAACATGTGGAACAAATGTTACTTTAGTGGGGCTTTTGACACTATTTCACATTGAAGAAGCTGGTGATTATTTTTGGTGACCCTCTGACAGCTTCAGGCAGACATGTGTGTGTTAACACCAGATCAGCTGGTTCCAGGCACCTGACAGCAACAGTGTGTTGGAAAACACCAGCTGAGGTGCACGGTCAAACAGCTAGCGAGAAATAGCAGGACTCAGTGAGATGTATATGTGATACCTCCAAATGTTTTGTGCATATATCTGTTGGCACTGTGCATATAAGCGTATAAATTCTCTATTACACGGGAACAGCAGTTTTGTGCATATAAGAGTGTTGTGCACCGTCTTCCATTTTACTCAGAAATGCAGTTTTAAGGTTAATTTTCTTAGGATATGTCCTCTAGCATCAGAAAAATACCACATGAACATGTTAACAACACAAAACATGATTTTCATCAGAATGGGCCTTTAATTAGTAAAATAGAAAACTGCTTTCAGATTTAACATGTAACTCATTTGATCTCAATACTTTTAATAATACTCAAACATTATTTAAACCAAACAGTTTATGTCACATCAACAAAGTTCATAAAGGAGCAGTGAATCATATCAATGCTCTGAACATTGCTTGATGTAAAAAAAAAAACCCAAAACATAACAATATATTTACATTTTAATAATATTTAACAGCTCATTTCAACCAATCTGAGTTTGTTAGCTCTTATTTTGAAAAAAATCAACATTTGTGTTAGTCATTTCACTTTTGAATCGACTGTCTTTCACAGAAAACAAACATAAAAGATTTTTTTTTTTTAATTCGTGAGTGAAGAAAAGAGCGAGGAATAGTAAACTTGGACATGAAATGTTTTGGTGTGAGCCATACAAACAAGCTGACCTTTAAAATGAGGTTTGTGTTGGAAATGGAGCAACTGGAGGAACCATTGGGCAGCTAATTAACAGTAGCCCTCAGTAGCTCTGCAAAAAAGCCTAGCAACAATCTTTTATCTAAAACAGCTTTGATAAACAGCACACAGATACATACGGTCAACAGTGTCTGCGTTAATATGAAATCAAAGTCCTCCCAAATCCTGGAGGACAGGTTGAAGTAGATTTTCAAAACAAAGTGCCACTGTTACAAAAGGAAAAAGAGGATGTCAAATTAAATTGGTTTATTATGCAGGAGAAACATCAGACATAAAGATTAGCTCTGTCGCCATGATAAAAAAAAGGCTAAAAACCAAACAAAAAAACAAGGTCTGATCAAAGTGCAAGCAATCTATCTTTTGATATCCTGCTGCAATCTGAGCCATCCTCTCACAAGGGATCCGCACACCATCTATCAACGCACAAAAAGGATGAATACATCGACTGACTTCCAGCCATGTCCAAACAAAGGTCCAAAGCAGACACACAACGTTAGAAATCTTTTATTTTTCAATCCGGCAGAGACACAAAGTCAATATAGAGAGAAATGATCAAGCAAGAAATGCAAAAAAGCTTGTATTTTATTCACTGTGACACCCCCAGTATGCATGTCATGACCGGTAAAAAATTCTAAAACACAAAGCTCGCTTAAACGAGCGGCATGCTGAGCTGCTTGATATGCAGTCAGAACCACAGAACGTTTATATACATGAGGAGTGGCAGAACCAATTTGTGCTGGCGTGACTCACCGTCAGTGATTTGACACTGTCCCAGTCCTTATTGGCTCTTTCCTTTGACAGGACATCCAATAAGATTACCGCCAGAGTTTCAAGAGGTTTTACGGTAACATTAAAACTGAGTGACTGGTTATGAACCTTCAATAAGAGCATAATAAACGGAGACAACTGTTCTGAAAACTAGGCTGTCTTAAGTTTCAGAAAACAACTTCTCCAAATTGAGCTTCATTATGTAAAACACTGAGCTCTGCAGGGGGGAAGCTACTGACAATAATCAGTGCAAAACGTCTCACACACACAAACAGAGGACAGCTAAGTGTGTCAAGTGTGAGAGCTTGTTTGCCTCTGCTGATGAGAAATGTCTGCTTGAAGAGCTACTCAAAGCACTTCACTCACACTTTCAGGAAAATTAAAATATGGGCCAAGTCAGCACTGTGTGTCCATGATGACTTATTGTGGCGATTTTCAACAGCATGTATCGGTTTTTGCACAAAGCATGTCCCTCCCAACTGGATTCATATTTAAATTTGCTTGAAGTCTTATGTCTATAATTATTGAACCATTAAAAGCTGCTACATAACATATGCAGCCACTTATAGATCATTACTGAGGGGTCCTGTGATGTTTATTCATCCGGGCTGTGGGTGGCACTGCATCAAGCAGATTTTACTCAGTTGTCATGTCAGTTGTCCGGCTCTATGTTAAAACATCTAACATTTAAATCACTGAGAGGCGTCTGCAGCCCTCTGAAGGTATCCATGCTTTTAGTTTAATGATATGGAGATTGCTTTTCTCTTTGAAGCTCTTTGTGTCTTGCTTCCTCTTTCCAATGTGTTGCCCACATACTGCCCAGCTGACAGCGCTAAAACACTGATGACCCACGTTAACAAAAGGCTATCCAGTGTGATCTCAAACAATATCTGATGTGGCAGGAATGGGAGGAAAATAAAGTGCAACAAGGAAGAAAAATACTGTTTTACTTGTCGTAGATGTCTTTAAGGTGCTTGAAACACGGCCATTGGTCAATATGTGTCATGATTCTTTCTGCTGTTTGAGTTTCCGTTACATTTATATTCAGTAACTACGAGTACATGCTGACACGGAAGACTGAAAATACCAAAAATAAAAACAACAGCAATGAATTAACATCTTGTCCAGCTCCCAATTTACACATGATCCTACTTTTCTTTAATACATCCATTTTTATTATTTCAGTAATGCAATTTAGCTTTTATTGTGAGTAAAAATCAAATCACAATTCATTTATTTCACTTAAATGTCAACATTTACTAAAGAACATTGCCTGCTTATCTGTTGGTTCAATCATTAGCTCAGTAAACATGCTTTGTAAATCCAACAGTGGCTCAATAAAATAAAATAAAATAAAATAAAATAAAATAAAATAAAATAAAATAAAATAAAATAAAATAAAATAAAATAAAATAAAATAAAATAAAATAAAATAAAATAAAATTTTAAAAAAGCTGGAAATGCTCAACTCCAAATAACCTAAATTGGATTTATTTTTAAAATAGTTATACATAAATCCAGTTGCTGCTAGTGCTTGTACCAACGCCACGTCCAACAGCACGTCCAGCTTCATCACATCCACAAACATCTTGAGCATCGATGTTTAAACACAAGGTGGTCAGTGAGGCAACTCCGATTATTCTGTCTAATGATCGGGGACTTTATAGCGCTGATGTCACAGACACTCAGGTAAAAAACTATGTTATAGCCACAGGGAGACTTTAAACTCCCACGTCCATGACTGTGTTATTCGCCCACCTTGGACTGAGCATATTGTGAACCCTGCTGGTTGCTTGCAGACAGAATTGCACCTTTCCACAGTGATGCGTGGATCAGAGGTGTGAGAGACTGGCAACATTTGGGCAGTGGAATAGAGTCACATGCTCAATCTGAGTTTTATGTTGGTGCATATTTAATATATGATCAATGGAAACATAACAGCAGGATTGATCACAATTTGGATAGAAATACTGAAAATTACTGGAGGCAGGTGCTAGTCTGTATAATTAATGTGACCATCACTCTGGACACATGCTGCCTGCTTTTCAGAGGGAACAGAGAGAAATATAAAAATCCAACAGTGTAAATTTAATAGAGTATAATAGAACTTTTAGCACTCTGTGACCCAGTGTTGAAAGAAATATCTGAACGACCACAAAGCTCTGTGAAATATCTCAGCCCCACTAATCAAAATAAGATCATTCAATGGATTGATCATACACCTCATCCAAGAGGAAATTCAGAGTTCTCAGTTTTTTCCATCATGATGGATTCCACGCAGGACATATTGAAAAGAGATCTGTTGAGTCAGATGTGTAGATGTATCTTTATTGAGAAGAATGAAAACAATATTGTTAAAGATATTTTAATTAGGGAGGCCTTTTTGGGTTCTGAGCAGACGCTGAACATGTCAACTTCTGAACTGAAAACAAAATCCTCGACAGTATTTCAAGCAATGGATTTGACCTGACAATCCAGGACAAGGGTATGAAGGTGCAGCTAAATCGGAGGAGACAGAGCCACTTACCAAATATATGCACTGCACTGTACAAAAACCTCAATTTGGCACTGAATGACTCAGGAAAGGAGGTCACAGTAATATGAAACTTTGACAGTATAACTGAGATATTTTATTTATTTTTCAGCTGGAGTAATAACAGGCGGTCACTCCTGTCTGACTCAGATGTTTCTCAAAAACGTCTGTTCCACATGATGGTCAAGGTATGATGCTATTACTGCTCTGAGGTATCGATATGTGGAAGTTTTGAAAGCACAAACCAAAACTGGCTTGTTGAATGAAAAGAGGATGTGCAGGAGGAGGCTGCAGCCCTAAAAGCAAAGTAAAATTTTAGTTTAATCTTTCTTATCGTTCAGGAAAGCAAAGTTCTTGAAACATTCCATGCAGTATCACAAATGCTGCAATGCAGATATTCTGATATTCAAAAGACTGTCCAGGTGCTAACTGCATACAGAAGTGACTTCGCCTCTGCTAAGAAGAGCACTCAAAGGTGCGGAGTGCGCACTGAGTTCAGGTGAGTTTGAGCAAGACAGATAAAACAACAATAAAACAAGATGTTTGATGATGAGAGGCTCAGTGACCCCGAGGGTCTCTTCAGGGTCAGTGTCTTCAATGCCGGTCTGGACATTAGTATTGTGTATAAGAGGTGGCCATGGCTCAGGCGGTAGAGCGGGTTGTCTGGTAACCAGAAGGTCACCGGTTCAAATCCCTGTGCGGCCTGGAGGAAAAAAAAAGATCACACTTAACCCACTTTGTCTGTTTGGTGTTGGTCGGAGGGTCTGGCAATGCCTGGCAGCCTCGCCTCTGTTCGTGTGTGTCCCAGTACCAGTGTTAATTTCATTGACTAAAATATTTTAGTCACGAATATATTTTTGCAGATGAAAACAAAACGAAAACTAAAATAGACGGCCCTATTTGAGACGATTATTATGACAAAAATTATGTTGATTTTCGTTGACAAATAAAAGACGACACGAAAATAGACAGCGACGAAATCCAATCAGAGGGAAAGAAAAAGATGCAGAGAGGAATCAGTCAAAAAGCTAACAGCTGGGGCTGCTGTGAAAAGAACCAATCAGAGCTCGGCTTATTGAGCGGTGAGCAGAGGCTTCCGTAGTTGTTTGAGATGCTCCCGGGAAGACACCAGATGAAGTGTGGAATGGTAAGAAAATGTCCATATTGCAGTTGTTAAATTAATACTTCAGAAAATATACTTATTTTAGTCGACTAAAATTAGACTACAATTAAAACTAGTTTAGTGACTAAAATTTTGACTAAAATTGAAAAGAATTTTAGTCAAAAGACTAGGACTAAAACTAAATTAAAATTTCTTGCCAAAATTAACACTGCCCAGGACTGTGGGTACAACATGTGTGTAGTTTATCACCACCAAGCGTGTGTGTATGGGTGAATGACAAACTGTAGTGTGAAGTGTTTTGGGGGTCGTAGGACCTGAGTAAAGCGATATACAAGTACACGCTATTTATCATTGAGCTATAGTGGAGGTTTGGTTCTCTGCTTGAAACTAGTGAACTTTTCCAGTCTCTCTAACCCTCGCTGAATAGCGCAGCTGATGCCACACATGCTCAGCAGCTTGCTAACCAACACAGAAGGGACCTAAGCTCATTTTTCCAGTGCCAGTTTCTCGCCTTCAGAGCTTGTTTCAAGACTGAAATAGCAAAAGGGCCATTAATTAAAGATATGGCCAAGATGCTAGCAACACTGAGTGATGTCTGTATGGCATCGTTCTTGTCTCTCATGATGATTGTAGCCACAGCTGACGACCTAACGATCTAAAGAGCTCTATGGAACAGGACTGTTTGAGTGGTCATGCGCTCTATTGAGACTCACAGAGTTGGAAATGGGATTTCACCTGTTGTCAGTGAGTTTGCTGAGTATGAATGTATGTATATAACGTATATATGACTTTAGAACAGTGTCAAAATGAACAAACTGGTTTCACAACTATATTTTATGATTTGGCGGTTCGGGCATGCGATGGAGGGCCAAAAGCAAAACTTGCACCGGAGCCCAGCTCTGGAATGCAACGCCACTGGTCTGATCATTAATAATATGAAATTTAGCATTTTCTTTCTATCACAGATGTTTACTGTGCACGACTCCAACTTTGTCAAACTGAAAGCCAACATTAATGTTATTGATTGCACTTGTCCTAAATGAGAAAGCTGTTTTTCCTTAAAAACATATAGTACCTGCTCTCACAACTCCTTTTCACTAAACACAGAAACTAATTTAAAAGTATTGATAAAAAAAATGAAGAAAATCTTGAAAACCAAAATAATCAAAGACAAAACTAAGAACACTAAACTAAGAATACTTGCAAAACATGAGGTAGCTTTGGGAATTGTTTGATATTCCAGTGGGTCTTGAGAATCCAAAAGGATGTTGTTCAAAGAAGCTTCCTTTCTGCAGTCAGAATGTGCAACAGCCCTCAGTCTGCAGAGGAGGAGGGTTGCAAAACAAATGCCAGAGAAGGCTGGATGCTTAATGGAGGCACGAACCTGTTATTTTGATCTGTCGATCTCTTGTCAGTGGCAGACAGCTATGTAGGGTAACAAACACACCCACATGTGGCGCGTAGTAGCAGACCTCCATTCCACCACATTTAGATGATGGCAAAAATACAGCCTCTACATGCAGACAAGCATGAAACTGCAATGTAAAAATGTACATTGTTTTGGTATTTTTCCGGATTTATTTTTTTCTTTTAACATGCAAAAATCCTGTAAACACACAAACTTTATTATTTTCTACAGAAAACACGCTTCCTGTCCTGACAGAGGTTTTATTTGTTCTTCAGCTGTTTGTCTTCATATGTGAACAAAATGAAACTTTGTCTTTGTTACACCTGAGCTACTATTAGCTTCCCATTTGTAAATAAAAAAAGGATCTTGTGTAAAGTTGCATGAAACTGATGTGTCCAAATTTTATACAAATATAAAGAATAAACAACCTCATATAAAAACTTTCACTATGTACTGTAATCTCTGTGATGGAGGAAGTTTCCATCCAGGCACAAAGAAAACATGGATAAGAAAACAGGAAAAATTCTGATATACATTCATTTTATTTCCTTTTTGGTGGTAATTAATTATTTTTTATATTATTTTTCTTTAAACTAGTTCTCAGAATATTGTTCCGACCAGCTTGTAAGAAGAATGAAAACACTGTTGGACTCCTTTGTGATTTCTAATTTTCTCAGAGAAACAAACATTCTTTGCCACCATAACAGAAGTGAATCAGTCATTTTATTTACCAGCTTGTTCCTGCTCAGGGTTGCAGGGAGCTGGTGTCTGTCTCCAGCAGTCACAGGGCAGGAGGAGGGGTTACATTCTGGACAGGTTAGTCCATCACGGGGACACACAGACAAACAACCACTCACTCACACCTAGAGTTGCCTGCTAACCTATCATGCATTGTTTTTTTGGTCTGTGAGAGGAAACTGGAGTAAAACCACATCAGGATCCTACACAGGAACAAGTGATTATAAAACATGTTTTGATCATTTATTACTTAAATGTCCACAAAAGCCAAAACTTTTACTTTATTAAAGTGTCTCAGGTCTTTTATATAAAGGTCTTCATTTCTGTTATATAAAGAATGACAGTTTAATTCAACAATAACATATTAATGCCTTAAAATGTTGAAAACATTCACAATAGATCTGCAAAAGGATTTAATGTAATTTGTCTCTGTAACATGTTGGTTTGTGGTGGATCAGGAGACTCAGACTGACTGCAGGAAAGACTCAGAAACAGTTTTACAGACAAAGTTTTCATGCTGGAATCAGTTCATACAAGCAGAACAACCTGTTTGTAATATTAATGTCATTTTGCTGCAGGAATTTCCTTTGAAAGTGGCAAAAAACAAACAAAAACAGCTAAAACTGTTACTGAAGTTCATGTTGATATGGGCCAAAGTTACAAGGAGCCACTTCAAAGGGGCTGAAGGGCCAAATGTGGCCCCCAGAGCTGCAAAAATATACAACAGTGTAATGCAAAGTTAGTAAGTCAGAAAGATCGGTGCATCGTCTAGTTGGGTCTGGATCTGTGAAGTCACTTACAGGGAAATCTTGAAGTGAGAGAGCGTTCATTGGATAATTAAACACAGGAAGAAAAAAGTAAAAAGGAGGTCAGTTGTTCCCTCGCACAACATTTTTGTATCCATGGTGACAGTTTTACTCTTCACAGCAATATTTTACTCTCTTTACAACCTGTTTATAGATTCACTTTGTTGTGAATTGCACCCTCAAAATAAAAACAGTTATCTCATGCTATAGTTGAACTATTGACTAAAGTTAACAAACATTTCAAAAATAAAGTCAAGTCAGAAGGAGTCTGTATTTTTCAGTTTTTACTCATGTTGCAACTGAGACTGTGTATATAGAGTAAAATATACTGTAAAACAAGATCATGTCATGACAACTTCAATTACAATAGTGGAAGACACTTCCTTCAGCCCTTCACAATAAGAGTCTCAGACACTTGCTCTGTGCGTTGACTAGTTGAATAGTCTCAACATAAAAGTTTTTGAAAACCTCCAACATTATTTAATTTATTTATTTTTTGCAGGTTAAACTTGGTTGAAGGTGTTATTAAAGCTCTAGGTTGACATTGTGAAACAATTTCTTCCAGATTTATGGTATTTTTATTCTAAAAATACATTTTAAAAAAACTTGTTTTGAAGTGTATTAATTTAAGCAATATTGTACATAATACTGTTGGTCAAACCATATCCACATAGGTCTAATACGGCTGTTCCTAAACTTATTTTGCCACGCACCCACTTTTATGTCCCGGCCGTGTTGACGCACCCCCCGACCTCTCGCACCTTCAAAAAATTGCCACAAGCATTTTTGTTACTGTTGAAAGGACGTTGAATTTTATTTAGGCTATATTAAAGATGGCATGTTTACTCAAATGAATAAAAACCACATCTAATGATGATCTAATGATCGCAACAATGTGCTCCTGCGTTTGAATTAATCTGAAACACTGTAAAAAAAAAAGTTATGTGCAAGCTTCCAGTTTTAGGGCAAAAAACACGGAATCAGGCAAAAACACGCCAATAATTTGAATTAAATTGCAATAAAGTCAAACAAAAACAACATGGCTGAGGAACTGGTGATCTGGTGATCACCCTCTTCACCTCTTTTTCATCGTTGCTGTCTCTTTCCCTCTGCCGTCTCCTCCAGCTCTTCATTTTTTAACTCCTGCTCTTTTTCTTCTCCCGTATCCTTCGCAATTCTATCCTCTGTTGCCTTTGATTCGTCTCTCTCTTGGTTCCACTCCTTTATCAGTACCTTGTCTTTCAATTTCTCAACTGACAGTTTCCCCAATTTAAGCCAATTGAGCATATTTGCGAAAACGAATGACGTAGCGGCCACAAGCTAGGTGCGCACATAAATTGTGTAGTAGTAGAAGAAGAACTTCTTCTACACTTCATTTCTAGATGAAGTGCATTTTGAATAGTAATTTTAATTATCATTGTTTACAATTTTACAGAGGAAATGGAAATATTTATTTACAATCTTTATTGTGTGAGGAAACAACACTGTATTTTGTAATTATTATCATTACACTTACATTTTTCACCTCGCACACCCCCTAGTGGCAGCTCTAATATACATATACATCATCTAATACAGCATTTGTCTAAGATACTATTGTTTTTGAATCTAATAATAAAATACTAAAAGAATCATTTTTCTTCACAAACAAGAACCTTTCAACATAATTCTGGATGTAAAAACATTAATATTGAAACTGGGTAATAACTTTTTTCTCCCACTTGTCTTTTAATTTGTTTTTTTGGGGCTTTCATAGATCTATCACCTAAAAACAGGGTCTTTTAAAGTCAGAAAGATGTTCACATTAACATCACAGCCACATATCTAATTAACACCTTCAGGTTTGTGGGAAAAAAAAGAAAAGAAAAACTGATTAGACCTTTTTTAAATTTAGTTGGGTTGAATTACTATTATTAAATGAAATCGTGGGTTATTAAAAGTGTGAAAATATTTCTTTGGGTGGTTTCAGTTTGAAAAGCTAAACAATGTGCACACATTTTCATTCAGCAGTCTGAGTCATAATGACCTTAGCTGACATTACAGTACATGTGTTATGATTAACTATTACATTCCAACAGAACATATTTATTCATACATATTTCACTTTAAATTCACTGTATGTAAACTGAAATCCAACCTGCTGAGGACACTTATCTTTATGCTCCTGCAGTGTTTTACTTCAACCCGTAACCATGGACAGCTAAAGCAACCCTACATTCTTAAAACGCGTAACAACTGGACTCTGACCTCCATAAATTAGCATCGTAAACATTGTCTGAAGCTTTCATTATGTAAGATCACTGACATCAGCAATGGTCAGTCTGTGGATAAAAATTCTTATTGTTCCATATGTTCCTAACAGAACACTTCACTCTCAGACTGCAGGTCTGCTTCTGGTTCCTAGAGTCTCTAAATGTAGAACAGGAGGAAGAGCTTTCAGTTATCAGGCTCCTCTCCTGTGGAATCAGCTTCCACTTTTAATTTAATTGAAAACTTTCTGTTTTGTTGAATCCTATCCATCCCTTTAGTTATGCTGCTGTAGTCTCAGACAGCTGGAGGACATACTGACCACATTTCTTCACTCTGCTGTTTCTCTTTACTCTCCATGTTTGTATTTATTATTGTTGCTGCTATT
>SSNP01000004.1:1930235-1962797 GCA_006937955.1 Pachypanchax playfairii | reverse complement strand
TTTCCTGTTTAAAGAGAGTTGTTCCTTTCTACTGTCTCTGCTCGGGATGGGGGATTGAGTTGAATTGATATATTATAGTCTGGAGAATTGATGTGAATTGGACTTGACGTTTCTGTAAAGTACCCTGAAAGGACATACTTTATGAACTGTCGATTTATTAAAAAAACGAATTGACGTGAATTGGATAAATATATTTATTAACTGTTAATGCATAGCAGAATATACCAAATAAATACATTGTTTATATGTATAAATATAAAACAAAAGGTACATATTGAGCCTGTCTTCACACATCTCCTTTATCAAAGGATGTTCAACTTATTGTGGTACATATGAATATAAACGGAATTGCACATTCTTTGTTTCAATGTTATCAAAAACATTAGAAATTAGTTACAAGCTAATACTGATCTTTGTAACAGAACATCACATTGGTCCAGTTAGCTGTCATTTTACTACAACGCAGTGCCATAAAACTCTGGAGACTAAAATACTGGCTCTTGTTTTATATAGATGGAAGAGGCTTCATAAGGTAAAGTTAGCATCAGGGTACAATATGATGATGAATATTAGAATTTAGTATAAAAGTTTCTACGTTTGCAAATCACTACTGAGCGGCGCCACTTTTGTCCTCCACTGTAATGTCGCTAACACCATGAACCTGTGTGAGCTGCTTGCAGTCTAAAGAAGCCAGTAATTTCCTTGGTCCAGCAAGAGTGGGAACAAAGTGCTCCGTGAGGGAGACGATGGCATGGCTGCCAATATCTCTGCAGGGAGAACAGGAAATGACAGAGATGGTCACAAAAGAAAGAGACACACGGGGTGATTAAAAAGACCCTCTGAAGTATTATGAAGTGTCAGTTTTTCTGTCTCACCCATACGTAATCTTTCGGGCAGGTAGAAGGCCCAGTCCTTCCACGTGAAATATAACTGCTTTCAGCACTTGTGGTAGTGGGTTGGTGAAGGAAATCTCCACTGCCATCTTCTCCCCCACCACGGCCTTCCCAATGGGCTGCAGGAAAATAAACAGAATACAAAGTCGAAACTAGAACAAGATCTTCATGTGGTGATCATTTCCTGGTGATCTGTGTTACCTTTATGACAAGGTCTGGGGTCCTGAGTCGGAAACTGAACTGAGTGGCCAGGATCTGCTGTGTCTCTTGAACCCTTCCTGATAGGGTCAGCATCAGCGCAGCCTGATCTATCAGCTGGTTCTTGTACACTTTGTACTCAAGGATACACTCCAACAGCTCCTCTATAAATACAAAGAGATGAAAAATGTGGGTCTTAGTGCCTTGATTGGATTCACTTTGTTGCTTTAGACTCACTGAATCCAGTTTTTTATGTTCTGTTCTTACTTCCCGGTACAGTGAACCTCCTCTCACCTTCATTAGGCTGCAGTTCCACGTCCATCTTGTCGGTTTTGACTGTGACTTTGTGGACTCCAGTGTAGTACATGACTGCCAGCTGGCTGTGCAGCATGACTTTACGCAGCTCTGAGCTTGAGTTCTTCAGCTTGATGGTCAGTTCTGCATCCTCTCCCATTTTGGGACCTTCACCCTCCATGATCACTTCTACCGAGACGTCCTCAGCTGTCGGAGAAGAGAAGGATTCCGCCTTGGAGCCGAAGCGACAGGCTGTTTCTACAGCAATACGTTCCTCTTCTGAGCCTGTAGATGAACGAACACCACGGAGCTGGCAGCTTAAACAATCTTTCAAATGAGCTTTTGTAATGCTTACTTGATCTTCTGCACTTTGATTTTACCTTCTGGATGTTTGTAAAGGTGTGTGATATCATTGCGTTCATCTGATCCAACCGCCTTGGTGCTGATGGAGTGGCCCACAGCTTTCTTCTCTTTGTAGATTTGTGTGAAGGTACCATCTGCGTTCTTCTGCCAGTAGATTTTATCACTGTTCACCTAAAGATGTGAGCAGGTGGACCAGGAGAGTCACATGACACCTTTCTGTCTTGTATCACTTGAATGTTTTAAAGCTCTCAGAAAGTCTCGTCTAATGGAGACTACAAACCTCAGCAAACACAAAGGAAGCGTCGTGTTTGAGGTAGACGTGGCCGTTACGGACAGCAGCAAGAGAAGCAGGGCCGCAGCGATAGATGCCCTGGCTGGTTTCCTGTGGCGTGGCATCAACGGCCTGCCAGCCTCCGTTTCCTGGAGGTAAATCTGGACGAGCCATCCAGCAATCGTTCCACACATGGAAGTTCCTTCAGGTAAAGACAAATTCAATTAACGGAAGGTGAACTCAAGAGTTATAAAGGCAGGTGATGGTGTCTCATACCAGATAGAGTCTGAATTAAGGTGTTCGATAGGCTTTAGGTTCTCGTCTAGGTACACGTCTGTTGACAAGGAGACATCGGTGTCGTGTGCTGAGCTGAAGTTCGTCACAGTTCGAGCAGGAATTCCCAAACAGCGTAGAACTAGAATAAATATTCATGCATGAAAGGTTTTCCATCTAGATGCAGACCCCATAAACACATGACTAAAAAGAATCAAACCAACCAGTAGTAAAGACACCAGCGAAGACCCAGCACTGGCCGTACTTCACTGGCTCGCCATTGTTTTTATAGTATTGCTGCAGGATTTCCACACTGCCACTCCAAACTGTTGGAGAAGTTCCATTTGAATAATTTCCAGACCAGTTTCCTTGTAGGACCCCGAAGTCATCAGGAGAGTTAACCTGGACAAAGGAAGGGACTGTCGTGAACTGGGATTTAATGTGAAAAAAGTGTCACGTTTTGGTCAGAGACTTCTGTGATCTACGGCTACGGCTCTTTATAACAGGCTGACATGCTATACAGTCAACCCATGGTCACAAATTTAGTGATGTGTTCCGCCAAAAAGTTGTACAATAAAGCGCAATAAAAAAGCTACAGAACAGCTGATTATTCCAACCTGTTTAGATTATTTGATAACAGGGAATAAAAAACCTTTATACACCAAAAACCTTCCACAGTCAAGACTGATTAATGAACCCAAGAAGACAATATGATGTTAATTTACAGTGACATAACATTCAGAGTATCCAGACAAACCTCTCTACATAAAATAACACCCTAAAAAAACTGATCTTCCGGCCCTCAAGCAACTTTGTTTATAAAAAACAATTAAATTCTAAGGTTGAAATCCCTCCCTGGGCTGAGGAACACTTCTAACAACCAGAGTGAGCAAAGTTCACTGTTATGAGCACAAACATGAGTAAAAACTGCCCTGCAAAGAAAAAAAAACCTACAAGAAGGAGATATACTGTTTATATGCTCGCCCTAAGCAAGTCTGCATTTGGATCTTTCACTATACTCACCTTTGACACTTTATTTTTTTTTTTTTAAATGTACCATTCTGCTCCCGTGCCCAAGAAAATTCAAAGAAACTCAGTTTAAACCCTTAGAGGCAGCACACTGAATCACTTCATGTTGTGCAGAAGGAGGTCCAACGTACAGTGAAAACTTTAAATTGAAAAATGTGAAATAGATACAAACTGCATTCTCACCATGGCAGAGATAATTCTCACTATATTAACTGGGTCTCCCCATCCAGAGGGCGGAGTTTTACTCTTCTCCAGAAGGAAGAAACAGGCAGCCAAAATTCCATCATTAAACTGAAAACAAAGCACATCAGAACATAGGTGAGAAGGACTTGTTGGTGAGAAGGACTTGTTGGTGAGAAGGACTTGTCAATGAGTCTCTTCTAAGTTTCTCCCCAAACACTGATGCTGTGAGCACCTGTCCATAGTCCCACGTCCTCACTCCAATCTGATTCTCAGTGCCGTAGTAGATTCGTCCGACGTCGTTGAGGACGTATTCCTGCCTCTCGTCTTCAGAATCCATGAACACCAAATCATCTGGTAGAAAACAAGATAGAAAATGGCTTTGAAACTGAATGTAAATAAGAATCAGGCTCCATTGGAAAAACACTCCAGTTATTCCATCTGGTTGTAAACTCTGACCCCATCATTCCTTAAACGACAGGACGAGATGGTCATTTAAATAATTGTCTCACAAAGAAAAGGTCAAGATTATAAGCTCTATTTATTATTATTTACAACAATTATGTTAAACTATCAATATAAGTCCTATTTACATTGAATGTGTGGGAATTTTGTTTAAATTATTAGTTAGATTGTAAGATAGAAGGACTTTTGTTTACAGCGTGTTTCACAGTGAGAATCTTTGAATTCTCGCTTGTATGTTCTCTCAATGTAAGTCGCTTTGGATAAAAGCGTCTGCTAAATGACAGTAGTAGTAGTAGTAGTAGTAGAGAAAAGCTCTCCTCCACGTCCCAGCACAACCGACTCTTATTGGATTATTTATACTGAATAATACACAGACACCTTCAAAATAAATAAGAATAAATACAACTCTACTGTTCTTCGAGGTACCAAGTAGCCATATGCAACATCAAATGTTTTTAAAGCTGTGGAATTAACACATATACACTCAACAAATGTTTTAGAGTTTAGCTAAAATAAAATAACACAGTATCAACATAACTTTAAGTATTTGTTCCTGCAGGCTGGCATTAAGACTGCAGAACAGCTACAGGAAGTTATAACTATAGCAGTATGAATCATTGCTTCAAATGCAAGACAACAACTGAGAGGATTGTTTATGAACTGATTCATGAATTTTGGCATGGGGCAACTATCCTCAGTGTCATACATGTAATTTTGCTTTAATAATAAAAATTAATTGCCGCCATGATGGAATTTAATCCGGTGATGCATCATATCAAAAATTATATACAGCAATGTCCATCAAGTTAGAAATGACTTGCTGGGGTTTCTAATGACCTTAAACATGTTCTAAAAAATGAGGTTGTGAGTTGTAGAAGAAGTCATCATTGTTATTACCTTCACACCAGGGGTTGAACAGCATGTAAATGTCATTAGCAGGGTCATGTGTGGAAGAAGCTTGGCCATTTGCACAACTCGTTTCCACTGAGAGCTGATATCTCCCGATGACGGCTGTGGGTGGTGAGTTCACAGACAGTTGTATCCTTCTGTCTTCCTGTTTGACTACAGCAGCCTCCCAGCAACAGTCCTCCAGCTCCTCCACCAGAGGGACAATTACATGAGTTCCCTTTGACACTACTGGCAGTGGGCCTAAAGAGGTGGAAAGACACGCACACAAACATTAAAATAAAAAAGAAAAGAAAACATATAATAGTTATTACTGAATTCCCAACATGCCCAAGCAAAACGTGTACTTTTTCACTCCCATTAAAGCCACACCTGAATTTGAGATCACTGAACGTACTGTCCAGACAAGGTGTGGACACACACACATACACACCTCGTCTATCAAGATTAATCTCTGAGTCGCTCGACTGGAAACCCCGAGTAGCAGTTCAGTATTAACATCACCAGCTTTCTATGAACAATAAGTTAATCGTAGAGGGTGTGACCTGTAACTGCAGGACGTCTGCAGCTTGCACATACAACAAAACACATTGCACACTTTCATGACAACAAACAAAACACAGTTTTTTTAAATAATAAATGTGCAGATGAACTGAAATTGAACTGTAAAAACCTACAACAGATTTCCTTTGTGAGATTGTATCCTTATATGCTGCCAGCAAACATCTAAAACTCGTGTGCCAAGTCTAATTTTTATCAGGAAATGATGATTTATTTTTTACTCTATCTAATTCTGTCTAGTCAACAAGCCACTGATGAGCTGCCAAAAACAGGAATCCAGGCCTGCTTGCAGAGAAATGAACGGAGCGAATGAAACTAGCATTGTGCTGATGAACTCAGCAGCCAGAGCGAGCAGGAGAATAAAACTCAAATGTGTATGGAGACACAGGAGAATGATCCACCGGCTCGAAGAGAAGCAGCAGCTGTCATCACTAGTTTAGGAAATAAAGTTGGGCTTTCTGCTAGAAAATTCATTGACACGGACAACAGACTGCAGTGAATGAAACCTGCAGAAACTATTCAGCTCTGTAACTCAACTCAGAGTTAAAATCCCCCCAAAACACAGAAATCTAAAAACCACCTTCCTCAGAAGAACAGATGACTATATTCAGGGTCAGGCCAAATGGTTTTCTTGTCCATCATGATGAAACGAGTCTATAAAATTCTGTAGTTTGATTTTAAATGACAGAAATGTGGAGATAATTGGATGTTTTTTTTTTTTTCCACTTGACAGAGTCGAGCTTTTTCCTCCGTCTCCAGACGCCCTGCTGAGCTTTAGCTAAGCAGCTGCTGGCTGAATCCTCCTGTCCATCTCTCAGCAAAGACACAAAACAAACAACTATTCTCGGACACTCAGTAAGCTTTACTCACACAAAGCCCTGAAGCCCAAATGCCATCTTTGCATACAGCAATATCTCACCTCATCACATCATATCTCATAATCTAACGAGCTCGCTGTTGGGAGATCACTGCTCTTACACTCTCCCGGGCTGGATTAAGTATTTTGTTCATGGCATTTTGTCAAAGAGACTTCAAGTGTGCTACTGAGTCGAAGATATTAAAGGAAAATTTGCTGCCACTCTGAGCTGTTAGTGGGGGTGGGGAGGGGGGGGTTCACACCTCTGAAAGCAGCACAAAGCTCCGAGGCAGAACATTTATTTGTCAGTGCCTTTCACCTGAATGTTAGAAATCACAGTGGAAAATGATGCAGTTTTATGAAGTCCTGTGATCAGCTTTCACGTGCGGAGGTTTGAGTTTTACAGCTCGGTGTCTGGAGGGAGTCCAGGAAACAGAGATGGAAGAAAAAACTAGATATTTTCTTTTGTAAAAAGCAATAATATAATATGTAGCAGCTAATGTGCTCCTGATTTTTCCTGAAACGAGAAGGTGGCTGTTAGAAATCATTATTTACTTTTCTTATTAATCAAATTAATGCATCCTCATCTCCCTTAAAATTAAAAGCACTGCATCACTGTAAGATATTTCCTTAGATAGATGCACAGCATTTCTCTACAGTAAGACACAGTGTAATTATTCTCTTCGCGCGTCACATGTTTTCACACACAGCTGTAATTGAGGAATCTATATTTGTCCGTGTCCTGTGCATCATGCTGCAGGCGAAACGACGAGGGAGAAAACAGAGACGGACATGAACAGGTAAAGAGGTGAAAGGTTGAGTCTGAAGGACCGGATCATTCCAGGAGGAACTAACTCTAAAGCAGATGTTACGTTAGCACGGGACTAAAAATCTGTAGGTTTAAAACACCCTTTCTGGAGCATAGCAACAAAGATGTTACCATAGAGACGGTGACCAATAATCCCCCAACTGTGCTTGACTGGACTACAGTATCTCACACAGGAAGTATAATCTTTAAACAATGTGAAGAATTTCAGTTTCAGTCAAAAAAGATTCATTTAATTTCATATTTTCTGTCATTTTGATTTGGTGAAATTTGGTGAAATCATTTTCAAAAATTATTTAACACCAGTATGACAGTTCATTCTGTTGTCAAAGATTTTGAAATGGTTCTGAAATACTAGGAATCTAAACCAGACGTGGTGTTTAATGACAGCAGCAGTAGAATCGGGCTTGTGTCTCTCCTCCTCATCAGAGTAATTAACTGGAAAGAAATTTATGTTGCCAAAATCCTGTTTCTACAATCTGTACAGTGATTAAAACTTATGTTAAAATTGATTTGTTTCTCAGAAATTGAGAGGAATCCATTTGACAGAGTAACATTATCACAGATCTTTACTTTCTACAGCATTCATCAAAAAGAGCAAAACATTTTAAAAGGTTTTTAAAACAATCTGATTCTGACATTTAGATGTGTTGCTTTGTCATTTATTATGGAACTGAATAACATAAATTAGAAATGCGTCACTGTGTGATGTATGAATAAACCCAAAAGCATTACAATTTACAATAATTTAATTTAATTTCATCTGAAGCTGCTTAAATTAGTCAAATTGAATCATTATGTTGAAAGTTTTTCATACAAATGGATTTAAAATGAAAATCCTTTAGCTGAATTATTGTTGCGGCTGCACGCGTCATTATGTAACGTTATGTGTTTGAATAAATGTCATTACATGCATGTGAGTGTAAATGAAAACGTCTTGTAAATGCAACTTGAACTTTCGTTGCTCGCGTTCCCTCGACTGCTCTGAGAGCTTTTAATAGTCATGTGGTTTGATGCACAGGGTTGCAGGGAAGCGAAGTTCAGCTCGGGCCAAGTTTCACATATGGCCATCAAGGATTTCATTTTGGATGTATGAGAGTCGTTTAATTAGTCATCACAGGGAACGTGTTGAACCAGAGTTATTTTAGACAGTTTTGCATTCTGTTCAAATAAAAATCTAAACTTTAGTTTTCAGTTTTCTTTCATGAACCTGTTTTAAGTTCTAGATGAAGCTTGTCAGAGTTGGGGTCAAAAGGTCGAGACAGAGTTAACCACATCTGGAACGTCTGCCCTCTGCGGATGATGAATTTGTCACCCTGGTAGAGATCTGTGTGATGTTCCGTGTGGTTCTGTCCTGATTTGCTTTTCATCAGGTCGATTGATTGAACCTTCAGAAGAAGTTCTGTGAAAACAGAAACAGCAGGGATTAAAATCGATTGGGTTTTTTCTTTGACACAGAGCGTACGAGTGTTCGTTACTCACCATTAAGATCACTTTCTCCAGCTGTAGGCTTCTCATCATTTTTCCCACCATCCTCATCAATCCCTGTGACTACAGTTTCTGTGACATCATCATCATTTGGCTGGCGATAGCAGCACGAACATGCTTTACGCAGCCAACGCTGACAGGCATTTTCATTGTTTTTATTTTCTTCCTCTGGTTTTTCTTCATCCTCCTCAAATCCTAGAGTGACGGTTGGAAACCGGCCCACAGCAGATCTGTCTCTTACTGAGTGGATCACTACCAACCAGAGGAAACAAACACATGATAAACATTAACCCACCTTTGTTAGCAATAATCTAAATTCCCAATGAAAGTGGCAGTATTTTTTCCTAGGGATTATTATGTACTATATTTAATGTGCATATTTGTATAAGCTCTACCTCTTTAACAGAATTTGTACTTTCATCAAAAAACGGTGCAATTTATAGTAGCTTTTACATGTCTGCTGCCCTCTGGTGGAGGATCAAAATACTACAGGTGGCAAATGCAAATTGAATGATGGATCAGAATCAGTATGTTACACACACACACACACACACACACACACACACAAATGTGTTTTGTTATCCTTATGGGGACCGTCCATTGACTTCCATTGATTTTAGTAACTAGATTTATACCCAACCCAAACCCTTTTCCTAACCTTAACCATTACTGATCTATAACTAACCCTAAGACTAACTAAAACTCTATTCACACCATACCTATAAACCTAACCCCTAACCCTAAAAAGGGGAGTCCCCCCATGGGGACCAGGCTTCGGTCCCCACAAGAACCCTCGGACCCCAGAAAGATAGTAAAAGTCAGGAAACAGGTCCCCAGGAGGTCAGAAATACAAACCCACACACACACACACACACACACACACACACACACACACACACACACACACACACACACACACACACACACACACCAGGAACTTGGCTCCAGTACACATTTATTCTTGTAGACAGACATACAGTATAAATACAATATAATTATAGAATTTCATGCTACTAATCAAAACTTTTTTATGTTTATTATCATATATAATAATAAACAATACCATTTAATTTTTTTCTTAGGATTCATTCATGTATCAGGCTTTAAAGGGTTAAACACACAGCTGATGTCTTTAATAAAAATGCTTCACATCTGATGGAACAACTGCTGTTAACTTCTCTAATCTGTTGTCCAATTAATTCCTGCAGGGAGGAAATTGGCTTTCCTTCAGTGGTACAGCTGAGTTTAACATCATTTTAATCCTTTCAGTCAGAGTACGTTCACTTGATGTGGTCTGACAGCCTTAGTACTGATGACTCCCACATAAATTCTTTCACTTATAGTTAGAAATTCTGATTATATCTTCAACAGGATGAAAACAAACACATATACCCACACTGAGCATCTTTTATAAATGAATCTGGACAAATAGTTGAAAACAACACTATAGTTTTTCTTGTTTGGTTCCTGTCCAGCTTTATTTTTGTTCCATTACATTTTTTAATTTGTTTGAGAGCTCAGTTTGTTTGGAGCTGCAGGCGGTAAAAAAACAAACCCTGACTGTTGACTTTAACGTATCTCTCTGGTGGGTTTTCACCTAAAGTTCTTCAATCGACTACCTGTCTTTTGTTTGACAAGAGATTGCAGTCACTGACTTTGTGAGACAAAAATATGATTTACTTCCTCCAAGAGACGGAGGGAAAGAAATAATACAATACTGACTGTCACAACCATTGTTACGAAGAGGGTCTAACTAATACCTCAGTGGTACCGTACCAAACTTCACTGGCATAAGATCATAGATTTTATTACAGCTTTGTTCATTTTAAAAGATTTTTAAACATTTCAACCCTTTCAAGTCTGATATTTAAACTCAAAATCTTTTAAAAATGGAAATGTTTATAGGAAAATACATGTATATTAAACAATATAATCTAAATAATCAATCTAAATCTAAGTTATATAATATAAGATTAAAAAATGTGTCACTTTCCACCTGGGTTTGAAACCAGGATGGGAACTTTCTAAAAATGAGTTTTCTTTCGGGGACGCCAGCTTCTTCCCACAAACCAAAAATACACATGAGGTTAATTGGCAACTCTAAATTGTTCCTGTGCAGGTGTAACGCTGCTTCTCACCCAATGACACCTGGAGATAGATACCAGATTCTTGTGACACTGTACAGGAATAAACCAGTAAAGATAATGACTGACTGACTGACTTTCCCCCTGAAGTACTTACAGACTGTGGTTTAAAATGGTGGTCTATAAATAGACTGGATTAGTGACGTAGAAAAGCCACTGGGCGGGCCTCAAGCTCGGGCTCTGAGCTAACGTAAACAGAGAGCTCTCAGTAACGGGGAGGGGCAGGGGGGATCCGCCACTTCAACTGATACGTTTTGTTAAAGAGGCCCTTCCATTAAAAACGTTTTTTCTGAGGTTTCTGTTGAATATTTTAGCTCCACAGGTGTTCTTACCTTCATAGTGGGTGTGAAAACAGGTCAACAACTTCTCTTTCAGTTTTAATCTCTCAAACTACACAAGTGGCTATCACATCCGAGATCTCCTGAGTTCTAACGGCCTGTACTTGTTTCTTCACAACTCCTTTGCTTGTTAGTATTTTGCAGCTCTCGCAGATGAAACCACACCTAGCATGCTGCTGGCTAAAAGCTGTAGCATAAACAGTATCAAACAGGAAGAGACTCAGTGCCATGCGCAGTGGGGCAGGAAACAGTATGTCTTGCTCTCATAGGCTAGTTTGTTAGCCAATCAGAGTCCAGCAAATTTGCATAATGAATATTAATTAGTTGCAGCCCGAAGTCTGACAAAGCCTGCCGAATCTTGATGCAGAGAGATTGAAAGGTCTGTTAATCTGTTTCCTGACGCTTTTTAGATATAAAATGTTTCATATTACTGGTTAATACTTAAAGGAGCAATAAGCGAAAATTCATCATTTCCAGTTTGAAAGAATTCAAAATATGCAATGTGAAGCTCTAGATGTGTAATTCCATCTGGAACATAGCATGAGGTCACACACCATCTCTCTGTGTTGATATCGAGCCTCTTGTTTACAAAGGTGGTCTCCTTCCGCGTTCGTGCATGTGAAACTCCGCCTCCTTCATGTACTGAGCGAAGGCCCTCCCTTCGCTTAGTACAGCCGACACACATTGTTGAAGTGAAATGGCGGAAGGTGGAGCAAAGCGTTCACCTGAAGATGACCGGGAACACATTTCATCACCCAATGACAAACAAACCGGGTAAAGCAAAGGACAAAACGAGGATAAACATTGGTCTTGCTTTTCCAAGATGGAGAGCACTGAGAGAACGAGAGAATTTACGATTTGACTCGGAGCTGGCTTTTCTTCTCCTGGACAGGTAAGGAACAATCATTATTTTAATCTAGTGTTACTGTAATGACTCGCTCTGGAAAGCAATAAAGTTGTTGACTTTGTCCTTTATACTGCTTGCATTCAGTTCTGCTCTTTTACCTTGTAGCTGTAGTGGCTAAATGTCTGTAGCGGCTAAATGTCCGCTACAGACATTTAGCCGCTACGGACATTTAGCCGCCGTGTCATGAGAGAGGAAAAGTGGCGGCACGTCGTTGTGGCTTTCAGCCAAGCTGAATGGAGACTGGGGTTGTGTTGAATTATCCGAAACATTTTTTCACATCTGAACGTCAATCATCATATTTGTTGTTGTTATTTATTTGTATCTCATAATGACTTATTTTAAGTTCTATACCTATCTATGAAAAGGGAAATTGTGGCCTCCTCCATCTTTAATACTCCCTCAGCTGCAGCTGCTCACGCCTCAATCTATTCAAGCTCAATTAAATGTGTTTAAATATGGAACATTTCTTAACAAGGGAAGAAAATAATGAGTACAAAGAATTACACAATGACCGAATAGTAAATGTTTCCCAGATCCTAACATGATGCTTGTCTTTGTTGTGTAACAGGAATGGCAAACCAATAATGAGAACTGAATCTTACAACTCGGTTGCATTGATTTTTGTATTTAATATTTTTTTTTATATAAGTTTATGTAGATTCTCAGTTGTCCAGGACATGTCAATCCAAAAAGGGGCAAGGGGCTGGCTGGCTGCGAGCGGACGGACGCAACTCGGCAGGCCTGATCTGGAGAGAGGAAGGATATCAAGGCTGGTTCGATTTGGAGGATGTCGCAAAGTTATTGCTCCAAAAAAGGTCACTTACACGCACAGGAATACCTCTTCCAGTCATGATAATCTGTCGCGCTGGTCGTTTTTGTCGGACTTAGCAACAGTAACTAAGGGGGGTGGGACTCGGTGAAAGGTCAATTGCCCTTATTTGTTTAAAAAAACTTTCAGATTCATTGTATTCATTAAATGTTTTTGCGAGTGTTGGTTTGTTTGTTTTTTTTTGTCTGTATTTTAGCAACATAACTTGAAAAGTTGAGGATGAATTTACCGGTACATACATTTTTTAGGAAATACTGTATCTAGAATGAGTCAAGAACAACTGATTAGATTTGGAGGATGATCTGGATCACCATGGGATCCGGGAGTTTTTTAAAGCATACTTTATTTCAGGATTTTGTGGTTATTTCTTAAGTATTAACCTGTATTATGAAACTTTTTATATCTAAAAAATGTCAGGAAACACTTATTAACAGGCCTTTCAATCTGTCTGCGTTAAAATTCGGGTGGTTCTGGCTCGCTCCATCAGGCCTTGAGCAGCAGCTCGTTCATATTCATTATTCAAATTTGCTGGACTCAGATTGGCTAACAAACTAGCCTATGAGAACAAGGTATACTGTTTCCTGCCCAGCTGCACATGGTAACATCAGACATTCTCTCTTCCGGTTTGCTACGTCTTATGCTAACAGCTTTTAGCCAGCAGCATGCTAGGCGTGGTTTCAACTGCAGGAGCTGATGAATATAATGAGCAAAAGGAGTTGTGAAGAAACAAATACAGGTTGTTCGAACTCGGGTTTTATCGCCACCTGCATAGTTTGAGAGATTAAAACTGAAAGAGAAGTTGTTGACCTGTTTTCACACCAATTATGAAGGTAAGAACACCTGTGAAGCTAAAATATTCAACAGAAACCTCAAAAAAACTGTTTTTAATGGAAGGGCCTCTTTAACATTGGGAGATAGAGTTGTCTTCAGTGAATGTGGATGTAACACCACAATAAATGGTCTGGGTGTGGAACTGAGGTGCCTGGTCTGAACTCTCTGAGATTCTTTTCTCTTTCACAAATACTGAAATGAACCTACAACGAAAAACAGCTGCCACTCTCACTTATATTGGAAAAACAATATATACTGTTTAATGTTCAAAAACTACAAACAGTTCCTGTTAACAAAAGTAACAATCACAAAGAAATGTAAAGAATTTCAAATGTTTATTTCCTCCCTCCAGTCCCACAAAACCTGTTTCTCTTAAGCTAAAAGCATGCTCCACACGCACACACACACACACACACACACACACACACACACACACACACACACACCCAAGTGTGTTTTGTTATCCTTATGGGGACCGTCCATTGACTTCCATTGATTTTAGTAACTAGATTTATACCTAACCCAAACCCTTTTACTAACCTTAACCATTACTGATCTATAACTAACCCTAAGACTAACTAAAACTCTATTCACACCATACCTATAAACCTAACCCCTAACCCTAAAAAGGGGAGTCCCCCCCATGGGGACCAGGCTTCGGTCCCCACAAGAACCCTCGGACCCCAGAAAGATAGTAAAAGTCAGGAAACGGGTCCCCAGGAGGTCAGAAATACAAACCCACACACACACACACACACACACACACACACACACCCACACCCCCAAGTGTGTTTTGTTATCCTTATGGGGACCGTCCATTGACTTCCATTGATTTTAGTAACTAGATTTATACCTAACCCAAACCCTTTTACTAACCTTAACCATTACTGATCTATAACTAACCCTAAGACTAACTAAAACTCTATTCACACCATACCTATAAACCTAACCCCTAACCCTAAAAAGGGGAGTCCCCCCCATGGGGACCAGGCTTCGGTCCCCACAAGAACCCTCGGACCCCAGAAAGATAGTAAAAGTCAGGAAACGGGTCCCCAGGAGGTCAGAAATACAAACCCACACACACACACACACACACACACACACACACACACACACACACACACACACACACACACACACACACACACACACACACACAAGTGTGTTTTGTTATCCTTATGGGGACCGTCCATTGACTTCCATTGATTTTAGTAACTAGATTTATACCTAACCCAAACCCTTTTACTAACCTTAACCATTACTGATCTATAACTAACCCTAAGACTAACTAAAACTCTATTCACACCATACCTATAAACCTAACCCCTAACCCTAAAAAGGGGAGTCCCCCCCATGGGGACCAGGCTTCGGTCCCCACAAGAACCCTCGGACCCCAGAAAGATAGTAAAAGTCAGGAAACGGGTCCCCAGGAGGTCAGAAATACAAACCCACACACACACACACACACACACACACACACACACCCACACCCACACAGTGTAACAGTGTATTCACCAAACAGGCTCAGACAACAAGACTCCAACTTAATGAACAGTTACTGTATCTGAAACTAATGAGAGCTCCTCGTGTCTCTTCTGACAAGAAAGTGAAAAGCACAAAGGAACAAAGTTTCAGTGTTGGTAAAATTTTAATTATAAGGTTTATTAGAAGCTTTGAACATATAAATTTGAATTCAGCTGGCTGAACTTGAGATAACAAGTCCTCGACAGCTTGCAGACTTAGTGTGCCTTCAACACATTCGCTGTTTCAAAATAAACCTCCTGTGAAAGATAATTTGTTCTCTTGTTAAAGATTTGACCATAATAAAGCAGCAGACTGGTTATATTACAGCATCTGAGGGGTAAGTAACGAGGACATCTATGTATACATACATATATTCTGTTTTATTGTTGAGATTGGTACAACAAAACACAAAAACCTGGTTCAGATTTCCCCCAGTGTTCTGTCACAATCAAAGACTTAATGAAATCCAACCCAGTGTCACATTAAAATATCAAAATCTTTACCATAAATTTGTAGGTTAATCTTAGACTGTCACTTTCAACAGCTGGGTAATAAAGCTTTGGCTGCTACAAAGTCCTGGTCCCTTACAGGACAGTGGTCTTTGCAGTTTGTTTGGTTTGGTTTGGTTTGATTTGCTGAAGAACCTCTCCTCCAGACCTGGCGCCAGACTTGGACCTTGGTGTGTCAAGTCTAGGTGAGTCTTTTTGGTTCTTTGATATCATAAAGGTTGGTTTTAATTATTCCTGGCCTCCCACTCAGAATGTATTTTGCCTTGGGAGACCCTACAGGGGACAAAAACTGCCCCAGGACACTCGACCCCCCCCCCCCCCCCCCCCCCCCCCCTTCCCACCCCACCTTGATAAGAATGGGTATGTTAAGGTTTCCTTCTCAAGCGAGTAACAAGTGACATCATACCAATGTGCAGGAGTGATAAGAGCTGAGTCCAGTTGTTCTACATTCTAACGTTTGGTCATGAGCTGAATGTAACGATGAAAAGAATGTAGGAGTAAAATCTGCTCCTTCACATCGAGAGAAACCCATTCAGGTGGTTTGGGTATCTAGTAAGAAAGTATTCTAGAAGCTTTCTGTGGAAACTATTAGTGATATCTCCTACAGGAAGTACCAGGTCAGAATCAGGACTTGCTGGAGAGATTATGTCCCACATCTGGACACGGAACGCTCCAGAATCCCTCTGACCTGATCTGACGTAGTCTGGGTGTGATGCAACCTGTGTAATATACCCTGTCAGATCAAAGTATGAGATATTTTAAAAATTCAGTTTTATCAGGATGAAATAAAATGTGATTCGCTGTCTTTATTCTTGTTGCAGGAGTTTTAATTAAGATTTTTTCATCTTGTGTTAGTCTGTAGCTGATGGGTTGAGTTGAGTCTTCTTCTGGTTTCAGTCTTAAAGAGGCCATTTCATACAAATTTCAGGACTTTGTGGTTATTTCTTAAGTATGAACCAGTAATATGAAACATTTTATATCTAAAAAATGTCAGGAAACACTGATTAACAGACCTTTCAATCTGTCTGCATTAAAATTCCGTCAGGCTTCATCAGCAGCTCGTTCATATTCATTATTCGAATTTGCTAGACTCTGATTGGCTAACAAACTAGCCTATGAGAACAAGGTATACTGTTTCCTGCCCCGCTGCGCATGGCAACAGCAGACGTACTCTCTTCCTGTTTGCTACGTCTTATGCTAACAGCTTTTAGCCAGCAGCATGCTAGGTGTGGTTTCAACTGCGGGAGCTGATGAATACTAACGAACAAAGGAGTTGTGACGAAACAGATACAGGCTCGGGAGAACTTGGGTTTTATCACCACCTGCGTAGTTTGAGAGATTAAAACTGAAAGAGAAGTTGTTGACCTGTTTTCACTCCCACCATGAAGGTAAGAACACCTGTGGAGCTAAAATATTCAACAGAAACCTCAGAAAAACATTTTTAATGGAAGGGCCTCTTTAAATGGCAGCTTTGTTTGTGGGAATAACTTTAAAATTCCTTCTCTAGACCTTTAAATAAGGATCAGAGTAACTCATTTAAATGTTTATAGGAGTGAGCAGAGCAACCAGGTCCAGGACTTTCTGGTCTTCTGCTAAACCTAATACTTTTTTTGTAACTAGTTACAAAAAGATCTTTTTTCTTTTTATATAATTTGTTGAAAAACAAAAGCTGAATTTATTGTTTAATTCAATAAATCTCTGACAGAATAATCTAATTGATGATTAATTTAAAAATGATTGTGTATTCCTTTTGGGGGGTTTAATAGAAATGTGCCTAATTTATTCAGTTTTGTCACCTTGTTGAATGATGAACTGGATCTTTTTCTGAGGGATTTCTTAAAGTTTGTGCTTGTTGTTTCTTAGTTCAATTTGGGTTTGATCATCTAAGTATGTGGAGTATCTGTCTGATGGGTCTTTGTTCAGATAATCTGATTTTTAAATTCAAGTTTTTTGTTTTCTCCGGCAATAAATATGAAAAGATTTTTTCTTCCAATGTTTTCTTTGCCAGTTTTAAAAGAATCTGCTGTTTTTAATTGACATGATAATTATAAATCATTTAATGTTGAAGTAATAGATTTAAAGTTTGGTCCTGTGTTTTATTTAAAGGAAATGAGTGTGTGGTCACTGATTACAGTAACCAAATGGACTGTGGTTTGTTTCACCAAAGATGCTAATTAATTATTTATATGGAAATCATCCAAATCTGAGAAAGACTGATGCACAAAAAAGAGAGTATATTTTCAGTCTATTGGGAGTGATTCTCCATTTATCGATTTACCATCTTTGTGAATTATTAAAGCTCATACATTCTTTAAACTCTGTATAAAGCCTCTCCAGTTATTATTTTGAAATTCCCAGACCTGCAAATCTTTTGCATCAGAGCCAAAAACAACTGTTGAAATTAAATGAAAATAAATAAAATGTTGACAAAGCTGCTAATTCTGACTTCTCACAATGTACAGCTAAACTGAATGAGATGTTTGTGCTGAAAATATCTGGTCATAAGTTAAAGTGATCAGGGTTTTGAGTTTGTTTTGGTTGCCAGGTTTTTCACGGGATTTTATTTTGGAGGGGTTTTATGTTTACTGTTGAGGTGTGTTTTCACGCTCTTATTTTAATAGACAGTTGGTTTGAGTTTAGTTTGTTTTGTTACCTCCACTAATGAAGTTATGTTTCCACCAGGGTTTGTTTGTTTTTTATTTAGCAAAATAACTGAAAACGTGACTCGATTTTGGCAGTTATCCGGATCACCATCTGGATACAGGAATTTTTTTAAAGGATTTTTTATCATTGTGCGATAGGACTGTGTATGTAACTCCACAATAAATGGACTGAGTGTTTGGTAAAAAAAAAAAAAACGGGGTAATTCTGGAGTAAATCACAATATGTGGGGAACTGAGATGTTTGGTGGAGGTCTGCAGGTCCGAGTTGTTTTCAAGGTTTCCTGTGATTTTATTTTGAAGAGGCTTTGCATTTCTACTTTTGTGTGGCCCTGTGCTGATAATTTATAATTGGGGATTTTGGTGTTTATCCAGTTCATTCATTTAGTTTCACATGTACTCTGGTCCCTTGTATCATTTCTTTTTCAGATACTTCCTTGTAGTCAGATATCTTCTGTTTCTCAGTCTACTTCCTGGTTTTTTTATCACACCTTTTCTTCATTGTACTGATTGTCTCTTGCTCCTTTCCTCTCCAGTTGTAATCACCCACCCTCAGCATGAATACACCTTAGTTTCTCAGTTAGTCTGTCACATCCTCCTGTTATCCTGGACAAATGGCCTCATGCTCTTTGTGCTTCCGTGTCTCCATCTGCAACTCTGGATTAATGTAAATTGTTTTCCCTTTTTGCTTCTAACCTCCCCGTGTTCGTTGAGCTCCTTGTGTTTCTGTGTTCTGGATCACAGTAAGTTGGGTTTTCTGCTGTAACATCAGTTTTTTTTATTTTGCACTGATTAAATGTGTTTTTTGTTGATAACATTGAGATGTGCATCCTGCTGCATTTGGATCCACTCACTACAACAAAAATATTAAACAGAAATGTTGGTGTTGGGTCCAAGCCGCCTGTTAGAGTCACACAGACTTCTGCCTTCGAGGCTGTTCACACCACAATGTTTCTTTAAGACTTGACCTTTCACCTGATGTTTAAAGCATCAAGAGATAACAACTCATGTTAGACTCTTCCCTCTGGTCTGATCAGTTTGTTAGTTGCAGAGATTTGATTCTCGATCAGCTGACTGTCCTTCCTTTACACAAGCGACTGAAAGCATGCTGTAAATTGTCAGTTAAATGTTTGTCAGCCTTCAAAGCTAAATTAAGTCTGCAGGGTGGAACTGTTGTACTGCACCTGCCTCAGTGCCAGATATTTGAAGTTTGATGAGAAATTCAGCATGAAACAAAACACTTTCCCCAGGCTCAGATTAAGCTGCTTGCAGGGTATCTTAAAATCCCCCCCAAAACTACAAAGCTTCTCGCTGCTACTTCACATAATCTATTAAGTAAAAGCTAAACTGTTTGCCATAAACTAACAGTGTGTGACGAGGAGGAAGACGCTGCACAGCGTGACTCAAGACGACGACAGTCACATCAGTTCTTCATCCGCTGAGTTACTCTGACTACTGAGCTTCTCCAGCAAAGTAACTAACAAATATATATCTGTAACTCGACTCATACAACTGGATCTTTTATCTATATACAGCTATGCTAAGAAGAGATCAGGGGCCGTATTCACAAGAATCTTAGGGCTAAAAGTAGGTCCTAACTGGCGAATTTAGGAGTAACTCCTAAAAAATGTGGGTGTGTCACTCCTAAATTTAGGACTCCAGGGGCCGTATTCACAAAGACTCTTATCTTACCTTCATGATTTAGTCGGTCAATTGGTCGTTTGGTCAATTCAGAATCATCCAGAGTGTCCAACACATTGCGTCTGGCTGCAGCCATTTTGGGAGTCTTTGTGAATAGGCCTTAGGGAGTTAGGAGTCCTCTTGACTTCTTTTAAGGACTCCCAGACTTAGGAACTACTTTTAGGCCTAAAAGTGGTTGTGAATTATTTTTATCTTAAAGGGACTTAAGGCAAGATTTGTGAAAAACTACACATGCATTTCCAGTTTATTCAATGCTAATGGGTCATGAAGCATTAAAAACCCAAAATAACGAGGCCATCCGCATATATGTCTGTTGCCTTGGACACGCTGTGTGCTACATAATGCGCTGCAGTTCGAGGTCCGACTTTCCCGCGCAGTTGTAGGGATGTGACGTAAATTGACGCTGCATGCGCGTTGCCGACAGCTCTTGAACAGGAAGAACATGGCCGCCGTGGACTTGGATTCAAACACTGAAGGTATACTTATGGATGTTTCTGCAGCCAGCAAACGACCTGCATCCACTCTCACCCCCCAAAAAAGTGGCACCACGAAGAAAAAAAAGACTTTATCAGCGGCATCTCGTGAGTCTAAAAAAAAATATGACCGAAGCCGGGCAGGCACCCGCATAAATATTGGATATGCGTTCGGTTCATGGAGGGAACTTCAGCTGCATTTGGGAGTGAAAACGGATGCTGACATGGCTCATTTCCTTGTGACCAGGTGAGAAGCCACCTGACGTGAAATAGGCTACAGCTAACAGCTGTTGTGCAGCACTGAGTTTTTACAGATTGCACATTTTCCAAACCGAATACCAGAATTATGTCCTATTTGACTGAAAGCCTGAGACGTTAGCAGCTGCTGTAGCCACATGATAAAAGTTTTGTTTGTAGTAATTTTACAGCAAACACTAGTTTGATAATATGCCGTTTTCTAAATTGGTCGTGCCACATTATGTGTAGCACCGATAAAAAAAAAAAAGTTTCTGAAAGCGCACACACACAAAAAGCACAGCTCCATTAATTCATGAACTTCATCTGGCTCCTTGGTGTCCTGTCTTTCTTTACCGGACGAAATAATTGATCCATGTGTCTACGTGTCCACACATGTCACGTGTGGCTGACATTGCAGACAGATCATCAGTTCATGTCATTGGTACGTCCTATACAGAAATATAGCCTCCCCGGTGCAGTGCTGTGAAGACGAACAGTCTGTAAAGTGTCTGTGCGCGCTCCCGTGCCGGCTTGGCTGGTGGCTGCAGTTAGCCACAGCGCCTGTCGCGGCAGCACTGAGTCAGATTTTGTAAAGATGCCTTAATTCCCTTTAAGAAACTAGGAGTCCTAAATTTAGGAGTGACACGCCCACATTTTTTAAGGGTTACTCCGAAATTCGCGAGTTAGGACCTACTTTTAGCCCTAAGATTCTTTGTGAATACGGCCCCTAGTTTCTTAAGATAATAATTCACAACCACTTTTAGGCCTAAAAGTAGCTTCTAAGTCTGGGAGTCCTTAAAAGAAGTCAAGAGGACTCCTAACTCCCTAAGACCTATTCACAAAGACTCCCAAAATAGCTGCAGCCAGACGCAATGTGTTGGACACTCTGGATGATTCTGAATTGACCAAACGATACCGACTAAATCGTGAAGGTATTGAACTTTTTGTAGATTTGGTGCAGGATGCAATCACGTCTCCAACTAAACATAACAACCCGATCAGTCCAGAAATTAAATATTTAGCGACACTAAGATATTTAGCCGCAGGGAAAATGCAACTTTACACCCTAGATAGGACGCCAGTCTGTCGCATAATATGATGCGTTTCACGTTTTTTTCGTTTTTAAACTTCACCCTCTCTGTAAGTAGGTTATTGTGTGTAAGTTGTATGAAGTGTCAGTCTCATGGCCGACACAAAGATGTCATCATGCATTATTTCTGCTATTTGCGCTGTTCATAATTACGCTTTTATCGACGTTGACGTTTTCCATTTCCTGGTTTCACACGTGTCATTCAACAACCAAACACACTGCTGTCCGTATATTTACTCATGCATAGGAAATGACGTTTTCATAGCAACGGGACGTCACTCTTAGCTTACTTTTAGGGATTTGTCCTACGTAAAAGTAGCTCTTAGTGCGTTTGTGAATAGGTTTTAGACGACAACTCCTACGTAAGACCTTTTAGCGCGAGTTAGGCGTAACACCTAGCGGTAAGATAAGAGTCTTTGTAAATACGGCCATTGGACATTGACACATTTGGGATTTGTTTCAGTCTTTAGACACATTTAAGTCACAATTTCATGATATCAACACAGACTGATTTTAGTATCTAACTGCAACTTTTGGAAACAAACTGTAAATATTCATGATGGCTCTAAGTTTCTCTGAGTGACTCACGGTCCTCGCTCTTGGGTTGTGGCCACTTTAAACACCCGAAAAATGTCCTCACACAGTATTCAGAGTCTGTATCTGAAAGCCACCGGGAGACGTTCTCAGTTGAGTTTCTATGAGCTAAATTTGGGAGGAGCTGGTGACCAATAGAAACTAAGTTGTGACTATTTGGAGGCAAAAGAATAAATCTGACATTCCAAGTGCAACAAAGTTGTGAATGAAGTGAGGATGAATTGACATTCACACAAATGTTTTTTTTTCCAAATGTTGCACAGATTTATCTTTTGCAGGTAGTTCAGTGTGACTCAACTTAAAAGTTGCTGTATTCTCTCACAATTTTGTGTCTCCAGCTAGTTGCAGCACAGTGAGTTTTTGGCTTTAAAATGATGCAACGTCTCAGCTTTACAACTACATTATACTTCCAGATTTCTCTCCCGTATTTAAACTTGAATAGATTTTCTCCCTGAAAAGAATTTGCATAGAGAAAAACTATTTGCATCATAACTAAAAGTCATGATCATGAAATTAAGAGCTGAGAGGAAACAGATAACTATGCTGAATGTGGGAATCAGACAGTCAGAGAATGTCTTTGAATTTTAGTCAATATATAAAGTGAAACAAGAGCTCTGAGAGTTCGGAGGGGGTAAAAATATCCTACAGAGATAAAGAACATGACTGGATCATGTATTTTATGAAGTAGCCTGAAGATCAGAGCTGAAGGAGGAGCAGCTGATTATGGATGCATATCTGGTCCCACAGACCTGCGTGGACATGATCAGCATGGCGAGTCAGATGTACAGATGGAGTGTGATAATTTGGCTTATTAAACAGCTTTTAGATGCATGAGGCGACTTTTATCTGTTGCCAAAAAAATGACAAGGATTTCAAAATACCGCTTTTCTTTCTAAGTTAATTATTAACATTTTCAAGCAGTTATTTGTCATCACAGTTGTTATTTAGGGTACCTAAACTTGGAGAATAAACTCGTGACACTACTTTTTTTTCCCCCTAAAATTCCTAACATACTTCGTTAGCAAAAGTTTTTAAATTATGTCAAGTTGTGGTTCTTTTCAGTATCAACCACAGCAGGTTTAAGCTGCTTCAAGAATGTGGATGAGCAGAGTCTGACAAGTGCACATTCTTTTTTATGAATACCAGAAATTGTTTACTCACCATTTGTGCATCAAAGTCCCCAAATCAGCATTAAAGAAAAAAGATATGAGTTCTGCAGAAAAATAGACCTAAATGCTTTAAAAGGACAGCAGTGACAGATGCTAGAATTTAAGAAGAAGAAGACTCTCCTGGAGAAACATGAGTCAATATCCAGAGTTACAGAATAAGACGTTACTGAACAAACACAAAGAGAATGTCATGAACTGTGAACATCTGTAAAAGAAATACTGAATAAGTCTTTCAACAACTGTTTATGAGAAGCTTCATGTGAATCTGTGTTTATTTCCACCAGAATATTGTTTTATTTCAGCACCAAAACACTTGGTTGAATTCTGAAGTGTTAGTATTTATGTCCATGTGCTTCATTTGTGTAAAGTACTTTATATACTTGTACTTTGTACACAAGTGGTACTTTACGACTGCAATTTTTAAAGCAAAGAATGGGATTATTCTTCTTTCTCCGTCAGTAAGTTAGTCAGTCAGGATACTTATCGTCACTGGTTCTTAAAGTTTATGAAAACTGTCATCAATAGATCTTTGACTGAGTAAGTTTAGGAAAATAGACATTAGTTCTGAACAAATACAAAAGCTAACAGCAGTTCCAAAACAGATTCCAGCCATAAGTGATAACGTTTTATAAGAAGGCTGTTTTATAAACCTTTACCGTATATACTCCAGTATAAGTCGGTTTTTTTAAGAGTAAACTTCAAGTCTGAAGAGGGGTTCCGACTTATACATGAGTATATATGGTACACATCAATTAACTCAGTTAATCTGACAGTAAGAGGAACCAGTGAGGTTTAAACGTTGAATCAGTTACAGCTAATTAATATCAGCTTAAAATAATCAAATGTAGTTAAATAGAAGTAAAATGTTAAATTTACAGCAAAATGTTTGTAAAATAGAGTCGTGTAAACTACTGTTACATCTTTTTATTTTAGAAAAGAGGAGTTTTAGGAACCACTCTGGAACCGGCCTTACTGTTAGTAGTCTTTAGCTTGTCAGTCCAGTCAGAACTAATCTTTATTTCTTCAAACTGAGGTCGTTCAAAGAGTTAATTTCAACGGTAAGATGTTAATTATTCACACCCTTTTCCACAGACTCACAGTTTAAAAGATCTGAACTATCAATTCAACTTGATTGGGACACAGTTAATGACCTCAATGTCCAAAAATCTAAAAGCAAAAATATCCATAAAGCTCGTCTAAAAAACAGACAGAATGTCTGCTGAACTTTAACCCTTTCATGCATCAATCATGATGAAATCTGTGAAGATTAGTATCTCAAGTGGTTTTTATACATTTTTAAATATGTACTTCATGTGAACTTTTTTAACTCATTGGGTTTGATAAATGTCCTGTAAATAGTAAATGTCCTGTATTTGTATAGCGCTTTTCTAGTCATTCAGACCACTCAAAGCGCTTTCACACTACAAGGTTTTACATTCACCCATTCACACAACCCCATATGTAAACCGGGGGAGAGGGTAACACTCACACAACCTGATACGCAGATCGGGTTCAGTGTCTCGCCCAAGGACACGTCGACATGTGGCGGTGGAAGCCGGGATCGATCCACCAACCTTCAAATTGGAGGACGACCGCTCTAACCACTGAGCCACAGCCGCCCCGTTTGATGTGTCCACTCAGGTGAACAACTTGTATTTACACTTTGAAATGTGTATGTCATAGACAAGTACATATGGTGGTAATGTGTTGAGTAGTCCAGCATGGAGGCTTCTACTCAGGTAAACCATTAACAATCCACCACCATACATGAAAGGGTTAAGAAGCTTTGCCCTGCAAAGAACTTGTGAATTACTGATAAACAAAAACGTTAAAGTATTTCTTTTTAATTTAATATATCAAATCAAAAGTCCAGGTTTTCTTTCTCATGCCAGGAGCAGCAGATTTATTATAACACACCCATGTGCTACTGATATAAAATCTGTTTTATTTGCACGAGGGTGCTGATATGCATCCCTCAGCTCACGACTGGTTCGCCTGGGAGGCATTTATTTTAACCACTGAGAACATCCCCGATGTGAACGTCACAACAAAAACATTTACAGGGTTCACATGGACTATCTAATTCTGTATCTGTCTGTCTGAATCTTGTCTATCTGTACAGCGTACGTACAGTATGCACTACCAGTCAAAAGTTTGGACACATTTTCCTGATTTGATTGAATGAGAGTGAATAGCTTCATTTATAAAGTCAAATAAAACCAAAATATCCTCTTTAACGCCGTCATGCTGTTGCTCGTGAGGATTATGGGTTCAATCCTAAAACTCACAGGAAAAAAGTCTCATAAAATCAACACGGTCATGAATCATGTAAATTTAAAGTTAATAACTTGGACATAAAATCTAGTTGAAGAAAAAAGTGACAACAAACCACAATCAATAACATGCTATCAAACTATAAACAATAACATTACTGTCAAACTTCATGCAGAACTAAAAACTTACTCAGTTCAGTGGAAGCAGAAATGTGACGATAGACTCGTAGAGGAAATATTCTGTACGTTGTGCATCGTGCTTCAACTTAGGAACTCCCTTAAATACTTGGCTGAGACATTGAGGACACACCTTCCTGGAACAGAGACAGCAGCACAGGCCAGAACTCACTCCATAATTAACAACAGAGATCATTTTAGGATGAATGCCCAATGAACCTTCATATTAAAATACAATCAGTATAAATAGAGACACCAGTTTGTATAGTTTTAATACAAGACACAACGGAAGTGAGTTGAAAAGTCAAATAATCCCAAACTTTAAATAAATATTCATTAAAAAACAATAAGATTTGATTTGTCACACAGAAAATCCCTCATGGAAACACATTCATTTAATTAAAAAGATTCAAATCTGTCGTTCTTTTCATATATTTTTAATGTTTTATGACAATGCTTCTCTCTGTGGAGCTTCCACACATTTCTGGGAAAATAAGCTGCAATTCATGAGGCTTGTTCTCGTTTGAAGCTATTTTTATTAAGTTTTTTAAAAGGCTTGAATTTCAACAGTTTTCAGCGTGTGATTTATATTTGTATAATTTTTTTCGTCTCTTCTGTTGAGCTTCTGAACACCAGGGGTCATATTTACAGACGATGTGTTAATATATATTTCTACAGTTAATAGTCTGTCGACCTCGTCTCAACTCTCTCCTACCCGTGTGATTCAGTCAGTCAGGACTGAACTGGTTACGATGTCTGTGAACTGGATTTTCTAGTATGAGTAAAGAATGTGTTTCTACCTTCCATCAGGTATCTGACTTTAATTCTGTGGTTTTAGGTCTAAAAACAAGCGGATTTAAGTTNTCCTGTTCATTCCTGGACATCACATGAACATGTCATTACAGTTGTGAGAAAGACGTGAATGATGTCTCACCAACTGGTTTGGTAGGATTGTCATTACTGTGGGTGAGGTCAGATTTTATTCTGTTTCGTAATCAGGAGTGTTTCGTAAATATGTTTGTGATGCCATTAGATACGAGGAGGAGTCATCAAACACAGATGCAACGGCTTTTTATTCAGAAACACCTTTAAAATATGAATTCTGTATTAAAAAATGTTTCATTTTTTTGATTTTTTAGATCATATTTATTATGTTTGTTTAGTTTTGCACAAAGAAATCTAAAAGCTGAAGAGGTGAATAAAAACAACCAGCTCACTTTGAAATATTTAGGAATTTAAAACCCTTTTGATTTGGAGAAAAATACTTTTAGTATTTAATCTACTGGTTTCTGGTGAGAAACGGGCACCAGGGTATCAGCCAAAAAGTAACAAATATTCATCTTTAAAACAGTTTCTATGGATCTTTATTTGAATTTTATTTTTGCTTTATTCTATTTGTGATGAATTGAACTTAAATCTGCAAATTTGCAGACAAACTTTACTGGTCGGTTTATGTTCTTTAAATCTGTTTGGATAAACATTAGATGGACAAATAATAATTTTAGTGTAATTCCTGCAAAATTAAGTTATACTTTGTTTTCATTCATAAAAATGCTCACATGGTTCGTTTTCTTTACTTCATGAAGATTCATCGTCAAGCAGAAAAAAACTGAAGAAAATGTAACTCGCTGAGTTGCATTTCTAAAACCTCATAAATGTGTGAACTCATAACTTTAACTGTTTGTGAGTTTCCTTGTTTAAAAAAGAAGAGTGAATAATTTCAGCGCTGAGTCAAAAGGTGTGCTGAGTGTGAAACTCAGTTTGATGTCGAGCTGTTTTGTTTAGACACTCCCAAACCGCATTTTTTTTGTTCTAAAGCTTTTCTTTTTGAAGAGGTTAAGACAGCAAACTAAAAGTTGCGAAATAAAATCCTTCAGTGTAAAAAAGCAAACGAGTGACGTAACGTCACGGTGAAGTGACTGAGACATGGCTCGGCCGAGACGCACCTTCCTTTCATCTGATGGCACAAAGATAAAAAGGCAGATTAAATAGTTTTAATATTGGTCATCTGACTCTGTTCACTTTAAGTCAGATTAACTCTTTGAAATACTTTTTAAAACCACGTCACATTCATTTAATTTTAAGGTTGAATTCTCAACTTTTCTTTTAATGTACCAATTTTAGAAGTTTTCCTCAGAATCTCATCTTCTTCCTTTAAAATTAAAAAAAAATATGAAAAAAAATTCCTTCTTTTATTCATGACTAAAAATGATCAAAAAACACACACACACACCAAGTTTACTGGAAGGCAGTGACACAATGTGTGCTGTTTATTTACCAGATCCGTGACTTTACTGTGCAACAGTATAATGTCATTTAATATCATTAAACCTTTAAAAAAAGCTTCAGACAGAGAGATGTGTGTGTGTGTGATCAACCTGGTCCGGGTTTCCTTCCAAACTCAATCGTTTCAGCTCAAAGAAGCAACAAGCCGACATCGCTGCACGCCAATCCATATCCAATTTACACCTTCTTTGAGTTTCTGCATGCATTAGGACAAAGGACATCCGTACAAGCGCACAAGGAAAATTTGTTAACGCGCACTCACTCGTACACACACCTGAACGCAGACATTGTGTTGAAGTGTTAGACGGGTGTTTGATGAGCGCTCTGAAGGTATCAGGCTGTCAGAGCCTCAGGGTTCGCTGTGACTGACATGACCCAAAACAAGTGGGACACACAGAGGCGTAAGACACTTTAAAACACACATACACACACACACACAGAGTTGCTTCAGATACAGCCATGAAGGACAAGTGATCGACGGGACGATGACGGGCAGCGGTTTCTGCCCTGCGTCTCATCAGAGCAGGAGGTCTGTGACTGAGGGCAGCAGCTCGGCCAACTCCGACTCCACGTTGGCCGTCTGAGTGATGGGGTTGCCACGGAGATCAAGGCGCTTCAGCTTGGGGCAGGAGGCCAGTGGCTGAAGATCTGCCAGCGCAGAGATTTCTATGCATTTGGGTTAATGAAAAATCCTCCTTCCAGCACGCGGCGGTGAGTAAACGTAACTAATAATAGAAGATCTGACAACATCTGTGCAAATGTGAGATCCGTATGACAAATACTACACGGAGATACGAATAAACTCCAATAAATATAAAGCCTGGAAGCTCAACTGTCATTGGGATGAAAAAACATCTTGTAGCCTGGATGTCATAACCTGCAAACCTCATTAATTCCTCTCAAGTGTATAAGAGGAAGCGAAGCATGAAGGGGATGGAGAGGTTCATGGCAGTGATGTGTTGTTAAGTGTCTGTCCTCTTCATAATGGGGCTGCTGCTTTATAAAATTGCTGGGTAAATCCATCTTTTTTTTTTTTCCTATTTAATTACTTGAGTTTCAGGTGAAATAAATTATGCATGCACCGAGCTGAAGAGGCTCATTATCTGTGTAATTTGGCCAACACTGTCAGCACTGCCCCTGCGAGTAGAGAGAGTTTTATGTCATCGAGCATCAACTGCTCGCTCTCACTGAGCCAATCAGACCACACCTACAAATATAAACCACTAAAACTTAAGGATACTGTTATTCTTCAAGGAAACTGCCTCCAGTTTGGGGAGGTGATAAACTCCCTCCAGGTTTTCGATGGAGTTGTTATCAGCTTCCAAGACCTGAAAATGAAACGGTGATTTAACTACAGCAAATATGCAAAAAGTTTCTCACCTAATGTAAAACATGCATCACCTCCAAACACTGTAACATCGCAAACTGAGGAGGAATCCGTTGCAGCTGATTGGACGACAGATTGATATGAGTGACCAGTAACAGCTGGTCCAGGTGATATAATGTGGTCAAGTTCTGTTGGGTGGAAAAGAGAGAGATTATTCTTCACCTGTTTTTACAGGAAATGTTTTTTTTTTTTGTATTAAAGTTCTGAACAGACCCGGTCAGAGATGCTGAAGACTCGCACTTCGGCGTACTCCATTTTCAAGATGGTGTTTTCAATCATGAACTTGCTGCACAGGTCGCCGTAATACGCTGAGCGCATGGAGTCCACTTCCTGTAGGAGATGGAGCGCGCTCAGTCAGCAGTATGAACAACGAGCATGAACCTACCAGCGTGTCTGACCCGACTGGATGGTTACTCACTTTGAGTGTCTGGAAATGAGCCAGTGTCTCCTTCTCGTATGCGAGAGGGTCTAGTGCCCTCATCAGGAGGATGATGGTCAGCAAGCACCCTTCAGAGGGAAACACAAGAGTCAGTGAGCTGCAGCAGGAGAAAAACCAGCAGCAGGAACTTCTAAAATGTGTTTTTACAGGAAGCGACACCAACATTTATTAAGTGGCTCCAGTTCTTGTAGCTGGTTGACAGATTGTAGCTCGGACTGCAACACGGAGGTCTTCTCTACTGAGAGTTCACTCCTACAGAGAAGGAGCGCCATCTGTTCATGTTCCTTTAATAAAACCTTACAGAATGTGTCGCCGTAGTGACGAAACGTACCTGAAAAGCTCCTGATCTGTAGCAGTGTCCCGGCACCAACTCTCACTTCGGCCTTTTGAGGTAAAAGTTAACAGTGAAAAAAAGTTTAGGGTAAAAAGACAGACTTCTAATTGTGATGAATGATTCACCTGTGTAGAGCGCACAGTCCCGCTGGGTGTGTTTCTCAGTCCAGTGCACGGTCAGATTGTGCTCGTTGGTGATGTCGTTGATGGTTCCAGGAGGGAGGTCACAGATCTGAGCAGATGCTAAGGTCAGCAGAGGTCAAACAGGAATTTATTCATACTGCAAGCTGATGAAATAAGTTCTGAGTTTGAGCATAAATTAGTCCGATCAGAACAAACCTGTCTGAAACCAGAGTGTGACTGGACATATTAAAATCTGGGCTCGGTTCCAGAGGGAAAACAGACTGGAAAAACTGGATGATATGACTAAAATACAAAAAGCCTCATTTAAGCAAGTTTGTTTTGAATTTAAAAAGACAAATGAAAACTATGGACTGTACTTCAGGCTAAAGCTGAAAGATCAAACCACTGAAACTAGAACTAATACTCAAAATAAGAACTGAATAAGTTACGAGCTGATGACATTTTCTGATCTGATGTACAGACTATGGCTCCATAAATACAACATGGACGTGCCCGTTAACGGGAAATCATCACTTCAGTAATGCAAAACACGACATCCATCTTTATATACTTTATATACTAGCAGGCTTTAGATTTGGCTGCTGAGTCCAACAGGTCAGGGTTCTTCAGTTACCATGGCTTCTTTTATGTTTGGTCCAGTTTCAAAAAGCTGTAACACAGGTTACCATGGAGACGTATTCTGTAACTTTGGCCCTGTTCCAATACCTGCACTTGCACCCTTGCGCACTTCAAATGCGCGTTCCCGATGAGGGGCGCAAGTGCGTAGGGTGTCCCGATTCTCCAAGAGTGGAGAGTCATGCCCTTGGCTCCGCCCCTTTTCGACCGCTTGATCCGCACTTCACCGAAGTCCACATCAGAGTCAGTGAAGGGTATTACCCACAATGCATTGCTGCGTGTGAATTTGACGGAAGAAGAAGAAGGTGGAGAAATGGCTGAAACATCCGGACCAAAAAAACGTTTTCTCAAGTGTAGACTGCAAATAATCAATATTTTATTTTATTATCTAGATTTGTAATTACAATCCATTGATTCTCTGTTGCATAGATGTGTCACATATCTGATAAAAAATATAATTAATTAATAACGGTACTGACGCGTGTTTTCGGACATGATATACCGGTACTAACAGTTTAATCACTTATTCAGTCTTATACACCTCATTTGGTTCCTGCGCTTCATTCTCCTCAAAATAAATGTTTGTTGGAGTTTTAAACTCATTTCTAATATCAAAATAGCGTAAACAGCAACCGATACTGCCATTTTGGTTGTCATGGAGAAAGACCACTGTGGCACGTAGTGCTCGCTGTCTCAGTACTGCTATTTGTGTGCACTTGTTCACTATGCACTTCGAACCCTTATGTGCCCTTCTGCTAAGTGCACTTTGTGGAAGACCGTAGGGTGCAGTGCGGGTATTGGGACAGGGCCTTTAACATGCGCCAGCTCAGGCTAGTAGCTGGGATTATTTAATCCTGAAGCGTGTTTTTTTCCCCCAATCAGGAGTTTTCTCCAAAACACTTAAAGGTTGTATACGAAACCTTTTCATAAAAATTTATATTAAAAAAAATAATACCTCCACGGGGCGTTCAAGGAGGTGCAGAATTTCCTTTAAAAATTATATTTGAATTAAAATCTAAAAAAATATTTATTTTGACAGGCATGGCATTGGCATTATGTTTACATCTACCAGCCAATAGCAGCACCATAGCAGGTTGCCTAATATGGTAAATAGTCTGAGGCTGGGACTGGGGGAAATGGCGGAGTCGACAAGTCAAGCAGCTGCTTCAGAGCCCCGGAGATTTAGCTATCCTTCTCAGAAGAGGACCAGAGAAGATCAAAAACTAGAGTGAGTTTAGGTGAAGCTACAACAAGTGGACCCAAAATAAAATATTTTCACTGAATCAAAATGCACGTGGA
>SSNP01000004.1:1833786-1928692 GCA_006937955.1 Pachypanchax playfairii | reverse complement strand
TCATTTCTAATATCAAAATAGCGTAAACAGCAACCGATACTGCCATTTTGGTTGTCATGGAGAAAGACCACTGTGGCACGTAGTGCTCGCTGTCTCAGTACTGCTATTTGTGTGCACTTGTTCACTATGCACTTCGAACCCTTATGTGCCCTTCTGCTAAGTGCACTTTGTGGAAGACCGTAGGGTGCAGTGCGGGTATTGGGACAGGGCCTTTAACATGCGCCAGCTCAGGCTAGTAGCTGGGATTATTTAATCCTGAAGCGTGTTTTTTTCCCCCAATCAGGAGTTTTCTCCAAAACACTTAAAGGTTGTATACGAAACCTTTTCATAAAAATTTATATTAAAAAAAATAATACCTCCACGGGGCGTTCAAGGAGGTGCAGAATTTCCTTTAAAAATTATATTTGAATTAAAATCTAAAAAAATATTTATTTTGACAGGCATGGCATTGGCATTATGTTTACATCTACCAGCCAATAGCAGCACCATAGCAGGTTGCCTAATATGGTAAATAGTCTGAGGCTGGGACTGGGGGAAATGGCGGAGTCGACAAGTCAAGCAGCTGCTTCAGAGCCCCGGAGATTTAGCTATCCTTCTCAGAAGAGGACCAGAGAAGATCAAAAACTAGAGTGAGTTTAGGTGAAGCTACAACAAGTGGACCCAAAATAAAATATTTTCACTGAATCAAAATGCACGTGGACATGTTGAACATGGCATCGCCATGGCTGGAAACCTTGTTCTATTGTTGTAACTACAACATCCAGACACTAGATGTCGCTATGGGGTTATGTTACATATCCAACCTTAAATCTGTGCTGTTTCATCCAGCCTTGTGTACGTTACCATTTATTACCTAGTATTGAAATATTAATATTAAGTATTAAACGGTTTTTATTTAATAATCTGGCTGGAAGGAACTATGATCATTATTAAAGAGGCCCTTCCATTAAAAAGGTGTTTTTCTAAGGTTTCTGTTGAATATTTTAGCTCCACAGGTGTTCTTACCTTCATAGTGGGTGTGAAAACAGGTCAATAACTTCTCTTTCAGTTTTAATCTCTCAAACTACACAGGTGGCGATAAAACTCGAGTTCAAACGGTCTGTACTCTGTTTCATCACAACTCCTTTGTTCGTTAGTATTCGTCAGCTCCCGCAGTTGAAACCACGCCTAGCATGCTGCTAGCTAAAAGCTGTAGCATAAGACGTAGCAAACAGGAAGAGAGAACGTCTGATGTTACCATGCACAGCGGGGCAGAAAACAGGAAGCCTTGCTCTCATTGGCTAGTTTGTTAGCCAATCTGAGTCCAGTAAATTTGAATAATGAATATTAATGACAAAGCCTGATGAAACCAGCCAAATCTTGACACAGACAGATTGAAAGGTCTGTTAATCAGTGTTTCCTGGTGTTTTTTAGTTATAAAATGTTTCATATTACGGGTTAATACTTATGCAATAACCACAAAGTCCCTAAATTTGTATGAAATGGCCTCTTTAAGGCTGTTATTTAAAGACTGCTGCTGATATCAATCTTAGATTTGTAGTTTTGGTCTGGGGACGTTGAAATATTTGCAAATCAGTTGTCACTGAAGTCAGTGATGAAATCGGTCTCTACAGACACGTCTCAGCCTTCACAATGGAACGGCCATTTTTACATGACAGATAAAGCAGCATTCAGTCACAGAAGCATTTCTGAGCGTTTGGTGACAGCTCTGAGCTTTTTCAAACAAACAATCCCCTTCACCCAGTTCAACAGATGGATCCGTTATCTGCCGGGTCAAAACAACCAGAACCACACTGAACCCAGACATCGGCTGCAGCTTCCAACAGATGGTCTGTGTTAGACTGTTTTATTTTAAGTGATAGTACCTACATGCACTACAAGATGCTGAATAATACCTCCATCTGCTGCTCTATCAGAACGGAACATCTGGAACTAAAATCAGTTTCCTGCCCAGACACAGAAAAAGAATTCTACAAATTGAGTAACATGTGAGATGAAATTCAGATTGGGAAAATGTTTTTCCTTGAGCCGCTGCAGTAATAAAACTGTTTCCTGAAACTTTGCATATACATTTAATTAGACTCCCATTTCAGTTTTATTGAGTTAACGGTTGAAATTTCCCTAAAAACTGAGTTTGAATTTGACATTAAATCTGAACGTGAAATAACCTTTAAAATATTTAAAGTGTAAAGTTTGTCTGGCAGCTTTTCTGATGATTTTTACAATATTTTTTTAGGTCAAGGTCCAGTTTGAGGAGGTTCTGGAGTCTAGAACATAAATAAGATATTTATTATCCAATCAGCAAACGGTACTGTAAAAACATTTGGTCTGTTTTTGCTTTGTAAAACAGGAACGTTTCAGATCTTCAAACAGACAGAAAATCAGTTTAAATATAAAGTTCGGTTTTTAAATGACTGAATTATTGAGGGAAAAGCTTCAATCCGAACACCCCCCCCACCCCCCCGTGAAACCCTTTGACTGAGACACACCGAGTCTTAGTGACACCATCAACGACAGAAATTCCTTCAAAAATTCTGTGAGCGGTAACGTGACATTCCACAGAGGTTAACTGATCAAAGTTTCTTAAGAAAAACACGTTCTCTTTCTCTTGATGCACTGAAGAGCGATGACAACAAAATATTTAACCAAAATGGATCCTGTTCAGAGTGACAGTCACTAATATTTGAAAGGATACCCACACAGGGCTGTGCTTAAAGCGTGGGTTAACGCTCCGCCACTCGACTCTCTGAGGCTGACCATCGAGGACCAGGAGCAGGCCGCCTGACAGCGCCTGACAGGAAGGAGAAAGAAGAAGTAAACACAGCAAATGGACAGATTTTTTTGTCCATGTGGTCGTGCACACTGTTAGATATTTCTGAGAGCTTCTGAAAACCCAAACAATAAAGGTTTGATTTCTATCCTGCATTCGTGTAATAAACAGGAAAGATACTGACATTGACGGGTCTGGAGAAAGCGACCGCGACCCTCTCCTCCTCCCGACTGACGTACACACAGCTTATCATCTCTTCACGCTCAGCTGGTAAAAAGACAAAGAAGTTACACAGTCCAGCAAAACAAGTATTTAAATGCAGAAAAAACTAGAATTTGTGGAACTGAAAAAACTCCTGATCCAAATCTCAAAGTTGATATGAACAAGGGAAGAAATGAAGGATCAATTCTGTTTTTTATATTTCGGGATGTTTTTTTTACCAGTTAATAAATAAAAGAAGAGTATTAGGTCAATGTTAAAGAACAGTAAAGTATCAAAAAGCAGCACAAACGTGTTTTACTGCCTGTTAAAGCAGAAATCCAGAGTTTTTTCTCAGAGGGCTCAATTAGATGAAAAAAAATGTGTTTAAGTCCCGCCCCTCTGTTTTCGTGAACCCATAGCAAGCGTTGGCTCTCATACGTGCGCGCGTGCCACCTTTGTTATGATGGACACTTAATGGGTAAGTTACATTTATACAATTTATATGTTTATTATTTATTTTAAGTGTTTTGGTTTCACATGTCTTTGCAGAGTTGTAAACAACTTGTAAATGCAGGCCAGTCATGGTTCTTCAGGATACGTGCGTGTGCACGTTTGTTTGATTGACAGGTGTATGTATGCGTATGTAGAACACTATTGGCTAATGCACTGGGGAGCTCAGTTAAAATTGCATGCACCTCTACGGGATGAGGGCGGACTTTGAGTAAAAAAAAAAATGCATTTTATTACAAAATCGGGTCAGACAATCACTTTTATAGAATTTCAAAAAAATCATACATAACTCCTGAAAAGGGGAAAACTCTGGATTGCAGCTTTAAGAGTTTTTTACATCCCGTTTGTCTTTTCTCTCATCAAAAAGCTTCTGGTTCTCAGAGTTGAGGTTCATCCCGTTTCCTCTGATTCTGAAATAAATCATTGTAAATTCTGAGATAAACGTTCAATCGAGATATTTTTCTCACAGAAGCAAAACTGATTCTGAAATTCTTTAGACAGTTTGGTGCGATTAGTCTGAACCCATTTTTTACATCTGCAAGTGAATCATTTCTGCCAGAACCCCTTAAGCCCAGATCATGATTAATCCAACTCCGTGCTTTGAAATATGATGTTCTTATAAATGTTTCTGACATTTCTTCTAAACTTACTTTTGCGGATGATTTTATTCACACATGGGAACAAACCCCAAAGTAATTCAAGCTGCTTCTGGTCTTCATTTATTAAACCTTCAATGTAAAACAGCTGATTTAGTTTTCATCTTTAACTTCTTGCATATTGCAGATCATTTAATCTTCCACACACTTCGACCCCAGTATCAGTATGCAGCTATAATTTGATTCCCATTAAACATCTAGATAATTATAACCATACCTCTGCCTAACAGCCAGCGGTAGTAGAACCAAGCACTCTGGTCATTGGGGTCGGTGAAAAAAGCATTCTGAACCAGCTCATATTCTGAAACACAAACATCAAACCCAAAGTGAAACAAGCGATATGCAGACTGAGACTGCCCCCTGTCTGTGACCACGTGCATTGCAGCTGTTTACCTTTGAGCAGCTGCTCCTCACACACCCGATGGAAGTGCGTTTGAGGGGAGGACTGAGGAGGCTCACAGCGCTGCGACGCCTGATCGGGACAGTCTGGGTGGAGCAGAGGTAGGAGGGTGCTGCGGTAGTGCCAGCTGGAATAGTTGGAAAAGTTGGAGCCAATCAGACGATCAGTAAAGTCCAACTCCTGCTGCACTGACACGTTGGACACCTTCACAACCATCCGGCGGTAATCCCAGCAGTGGACTGTAGACGGTGGGAGAATAAACCACCAGAAATGAGACAGAATAAAGAAAAACACATATAAAAAACAAAAACTTCTGCTCCTTTTTCTACTTACAGTTGCGATCGTCGAGGCTCAAGCAGCGGTCGCACAGACTGAGCTCTCTGGCCCAATCTGGCCGAGGCAAACGAGCCGAGACCCAACCTCGGTGGTGCCAGCTGCCGTAAGACTTTGGATTAACTTTCAGGCAAGACTCCAGAAACAACAGCTCGGACTCATATATCTTCTGTAACTCATCCTCGTCTCTGAAGCAGATGGAAAGACAAAGGAACTGATTCTACTGTAACATCTCAGACAGTTTATCACATAAATACTGTCAAAACAAACAGGTCAAACACTGACTTGACAATTTCCAGATGTGTGAGGATTTCTCTCCTGTAGTTCCAGAGGGTTGCAAAGTCCGGGTTGGATGACAGGAGCTGCTGAGTCAGCTGAAGAGCCTCATCGTCAAAAACACCCTCCTTCCTCTAACAAACAAATAGGATGTATAGTTTTGTCTGGATGCTAATCGGTATTTAACAATTTAAACTTTTTGTTTTTCTAGGATTTGTTTAAATACATGGTGCAAACAACCTTAGAAAAACAAGCATCTCGTGCAGCCACGTAAATCTTCAGCTTCTTCTCCCGTTCTTTCTTCTTCTCCTCCTCCTGCTGGGCCGTAGTTTTAACCTTCACGCGGCCGTGCTGTCGAAAGCACACACAAACAGTCAGCGCACCTTATTCAGAAGTGAAAACAGGAACAAACTCACGTGCTACTTCAGTAGTTAAAGTCATTCAGCTTGTTTTTTAAAGTTCATCTGTAATCCTGAGACCTGCCCCCGGATAAGCAGACGAGTCGCTCATTTCCCAAACATCAACATCCTGCTACTGAGTATCACCAACCATTTGAAGTGGGAAAAAATGGTGATTTTTGTTAAACTGCTTTGAGCTTATTGGGCTCTCACATTAATAAACTTTTAATTAAATGATTTGTTGAAGCAGAGGTCAGAGGGGAAATGTTCCTAATCTGATTCAAACACTCGTCTCGTTCTTTTCAGAACACTGAACACTGTCAGCAAAGTTTGGATTCAGTAGTTTCACTTAAAACTTTAACAGCAAATACAGTTTGAAGAAGTTTTGGCTTGTAGAAGGAATCTTAAGTTCTACAGCAACATTCAGTTTGTGGGTCCAATATTGATTCAAACATCAGAACAACCTTTTGTTAACACATCTTATAAAAATTATTGTCGCCAGATGTGTGAACAGGCCCTCCTTTTGCAGTTCTCAGCTATTTCCAGTTGTTTTGAAGATCCTCCAGCTGTCAGCACATTTTGTCTCAATATACATGGTGGACATCCAGTATCCTCAAAATTCTGTGTCTTGATCATCACATCTGCTTGGGACTTTGTGGAAAAGCTTCTAGTTTTCGAGACAACAACAATACAGAGAGACTCCAGCTGCACCTTCTATAGCTGCAGCAGAAGGATGGAGAAGATCTACCAGCTGTAGCTGATGCTTTTGAGAAACTGGAGAGAAGACGCCATGCCGGTGGGTACAGCCAGAACCGGATTCAGTTCCATGAGCTGGACTACGAGTCAGAAGGGACTGTAACACCTTTACTGAGCGTTTTCATCATGAAAAATGAGAAATAAGTCTAATTTTCTGGAAACAACCGTCTTTTAACGTGGTCTATTTTATATCCTTGTATAAACAGACACTCCTCTAGAGTTTTAGAAGTAAATAATAAAGTAAATAAAGAGTAAGCATCATGGTGCGCTGTGTGCATGTTGTTATGAAGGCATTACACCAGTGTTCCTACGCTGTGGTGTGTTCATGGAAAATCTTGGTCCAGACCATCGACCTGGCCACGAACCTCTGAACAGGACACAAACTAGATTCTTATCAGGCTGCTTTAGGGCTGAGTTAAGGAAGCCATAGGAAACAGTCCAAAAATCGTTCATATGTGTCATTGTGATCGAGGCTTGAACGATCTGTCATAGTGTCGACTACAAAACAAACTCTGTTGCACAAACCCATTAAAATTTGTTAAGAAGGTTATTTAGCCTAAAATAAAACAAAAAAGGTCAAGTTTTTTTTTCTTTTTCTTTGGTGGTTTTATACATATTGAAACTGTCTGATTGCACCATTCAAATGCAAAACTGTAAAAAATAAATACATTAAAAATCAACACAACATTGTCTTGACTGTAATTTCACTGCAATAAAAATCACAGATTTGCATTTTGGCTAAATTCCAGCTGATGTAAAGACAAAAAGATCAGACTGACTGAAAACAGCTGCAAATTCAATATAATATAAAAAGCAGAGTTCAAACAGAAACATAAAAAGACAAAGCTCTTACCATGTCTGCTGATCGTGGAGGAATCTGTTTACATCAGTAAACACACGGGAGTGTCAGATTTAGGCCTGAAAGGTGTTTTTGACACATTAAATACAGAAAATAAGAGACTGATAATGAATTATTGTCAAATCACGTCATTTAACACTAATGTAGAACTCAGATGTGGTAAAAGACAGAGTAAACACTTGGAAACAGGATGGAAAGGAGCTAAGATGGTGATTATGAACGACAATGAACAGAACTCATGCAGTTGACTGAAATCTACACATTTTATCCAGATGACAATAAAATACAAACATTTAAAAGATTCCGCAGTAAAACCTGCGTTATCTATCCGACAAAACACTCACCTGCTTTCCTCTTGGGCAACGAAGACGTTTTATTACTGTGTATTTTGATTTGTCATGTCAGGATTTTTTAATGACTACAACATCTCTCTGTTCCGTCTCATGAAAGTAACGTCACGGACGGAACGGGCTCTTCGTCATTGCCAGCTGCTTAGCTCTGTGGCGCCCTCTGCTGGAGGAGGATAAAGTGGCGCTGCCAACTTGCGCTAAAATCTGATATTACAGATTAATGGTAGTGTAACTGAACCCCATGAAAAAGCAGAAAAACACACGAAAAGATGAAAAAACATGACGAAAAAGAAAAAACATGAAAAGATGTTTTTTATTGTCATTATGACAAACTATGGTAATCAAACTCCACAGGAAGCGTGAGTCTGCATGCCTTCAGGTTAGGGTTAAGGGGTTTTTTTATGAAAAAAAGAAAAGAACTTGACAGTTCTATGAAATTCAGTCTTTAACATCCTCTCTAGTGAAGTTGATGTTGTGGTGAACAGAGTTTATGCTTTTAATGAATCTACATCTTGGATTTTAACCAAAGTATCATCTACACTCTTTTTTTCCACCTTCTCTATGCAGAAATTGTCCACAATATGGTATAGTACTGGGAGTCCTAAAACACACATTTTTAACGTTTTTGGAATTTGTGAAGGAAATTTTTCAAAATATGTATTTATTTTTTGTTTCATGAATTAAAATGATATGCAGCTCAAACCACTGATAATGAATGAAATCATCCCCATTATTTGTGTGTTAAATTTAGAATAACTTATTTCTGAAAACATATAATGCAAAATACTTGTACCATTTCAACTGCACCTGCAACCCTGGCCAAGGCTGGTTAATCTCCATTTTATTAAGTTTCTTCCATCATTTTCAATATTATGTTTCAGAATGTTGGTTTTAAACTTCAAAATGTGGCATAATTTTACTGTTTTAGTGGAAGAACTTCATAAGGTACAAAAGTGGACCTGGACTACAGGGTACACCCCCAGAGAAGAAGGGTACAAATTCATATTGTACCCTCATATTCACATTCACATTGAAAATGATGGAAGAAACTTAATAAAATGGAGATTAACCAGCGTTGGCCAGGGTTGCAGGTGCAGTTAAAATGGTACAAATTTGTACTTTATATCAATTTGAACACTTTAAGGGGCATTTCTGGCCTTTAAAAGACCAATATTGTACCTTTAAGGGAACATTTTAAAACAATTTACCTATAGGTACAAAAATGTCCTTGTCTCGTACCTCTATTTCTGAGACTGCATCTGGAAGCCAGGCTGTTGTGATGGATGCAGCATGTGATTTAACATTGTCTTACTGAAATATGCAACGACGTCCGTGAAAGAGACAGAGATTGAAGCATTACTGGATCCTTTCCAGATGTGTGAGTTGCTCCCTCCATAGACATTAATATAACCTCATACAATCAGAGAAGCAACTTTTAAATTGTCCGCTGGTAACAAGTTAAATGGTGTCTACGTTTGGCTTCTTTGCAAGATCATACAGTGAGCTGTGTTGAGAGACAGTGATATCTGGAAGGGCTCGAGTCCATGTGGTGACGTCCAGTAAAGAATCATGTCCAAGACAGGTAGCTTGGTCTCTTTCACATCTTCTCTGAAGAGAACAAGCTAACCCTAACCTTAACCTTAACACTTTCTTGGACTGTCTTGTTTACATACAAACAAATGGCAGGCCCTTGATTGAAGTTTATAAGAAACCCTCTCACACAGATCAGTACCTTCTTTTTGATTCACACCACCCATTGGAACATACATTTTCAGTTATCAGAACATTACTGCAAACAGGTCCCCACAAAGAAAGAAAGGAAGGACAAAGAACACCAACACATCAGGTAAGTTCTCAAAACCTGTGGATACCCCAGTTGGGCATTTGTGAAAGCCTCAAAGAAATCTAGAACACTTCCAACTCAGATAAGTGCAGGAGAGAAGAGGAGGAAAAACACAGTCATCCCATATATAGCAGGTGTATCTGAGAAACCACAGTGGATTTTTTCAAAACACAACATCCCGGTACTTTTTAAACTGAGCAACACTCTCAGGAAAAGACGGGTTCACCCGAAGAACAAGACCCCCAAACACAAAGTCAGGGGTTTGGTCCATGTAGTCCAGTGCAGTGAAGAATGTTCAGACCTATACATTGGAGAAACCAAACAGCAGCTTCACAAAAGAATGGCACAACACAGAAGAGCAAGTACATCAGGACAGGTTTCAGCATTACACCTATACCTCAAGGACAAAGGACACTCATTCGAGGACAATAATGTACACATTTTGGACAGTGAAGGAATCCATCTATGTAAAACATAAAAAACCATAGGAAGCCTCAGATTTCATCTTTTCAACACCTTCACTGAAGCCCTACTTGTCTTCCCAAGCAGTTTCAGTTAGTTGCCGGTTATTCTGGTTACTGCTCATAAGCCTGCTACTCCCAGTCCTTACACCAGAACTGAAGCAGCCTTTTGGATGAGAGGCGAAACATCTTCAGGAGAAACATTGAGGTTACCTAGACATAAAAATCAGAATAATTAATTAAAGAGGCCCTTCCATTAAAAACGGTTTTTCTGAGTCTTCTATTGAATATTTTAGCTCCACAGGTGTTCTTACCTTCATAGTGAGTGTGAAAACAGGTCAACAACTTCTCTTTCAGTTTTTATCTCTCAAACTACACAGGTGGCGATAAAACCGAAGTTCGATCGACCGTTACTTGTTTCGTCACAACTCCTTTGTTCGTTAGTATTCATCAGCTCCCGCAGTTGAAACCACGCCTAGCATGCTGCTCGCTAAAAAGCTGTTAGCATAAGACGTAGCAAACAAGAAGACACGATGTCTGACATTGCCATGCACAGTGGGGCAGGAAACAGTATACTTTGCTCTCATAGGCTAGTTTGTTAGCCAATCAGAGTCCAGCAAATTCAAATAATGAATATGAACGAGCTGCTGACGAAGCCTGGCGGAAACAGCCAGGAACCAGCCGAATTTTATTGCAGATAGATTGAAAGGTCTGTTAATCAGTGTTTCCTGATGTTTTTTTTAGATATAAAATGTTTCATATTACTGGTTAATACTTAAAGGGACATAAGGCAAGATTTGTGAAAAACTACACATGCATTTCCAGTTTATTCAATGCTAATGGGTCATGAAGCATTAAAAACCCAAAATAACGAGGCCATCCGCATATATGTCTGTTGCCTTGGAAACGCTGTGTGCCACATAATGCGCTGCAGTTCGACGTCCGAATTTCCCGCGCAGTTGTAGGGATGTGACGTAAATTGACGCTGCATGCGCGTTGCCGACAGCTCTTGAACAGGAAGTACATGGCCGCCGTGGACTTGGATTCGAACACTGAAGGTATACTTATGGATGTTTCTGCAGCCATCAAACGACCTGCATCCACTCTCACCCCCCAAAAAAGTGGCACCACGAAGAAAAAAAAGACTTTATCAGCGGCATCTCGTGAGTCTAAAAAAAAATATGACCGAAGCCGGGCAGGCACCTGCATAAATATTGGATATACGTTCGGTTCATGGAGGGAACTTCAGCTGCATTTGGGAGTGAAAACGGATGCTGACATGGCTCATTTCCTTGTGACCAGGTGAGAAAACATTATAGGTCGTGTTTAGAGCCTGATACAGTATGAAAATGATGAGATCAAATCAAATAACAGAGTGGAGAGACCTGACGTGAAGTATGTTAGCCTCCCCGGTGCAGTGCTGTGAAGACGAACAGTCTGTAAAGTGTCTGTGCGCGCTCCCGTGCCGGCTTGGCTGGTGGCTGCAGTTAGCCACAGCGCCTGTCGCGGCAGCACTGAGTCAGATTTTGTAAAGCTGCCCTAAGTTCCTTTAAGAAATAACCACAAAGTCCTGAAATTTGTATGAAATGGCCTCTTTAATAATTAAATCTCTAAATTTTAATAGAAATTGTAACCATCAGTTATAATGTTAATGTTTATTTATGGTGACTTTATGAAAAATTTTCAAATCAGAGTTGACTTTGTTACTGAAAAAAGTCACCCTATATAATTTACATATACTTTTCCAGATCTCTGTGGTATTCAAAGGGGAGGAAATGTTCCTGACACCTGGTAGAATCTGTGGCATTTCAGGCAGTTTTGAAGGTGGACATAATAAAGACATCAGTGAATGTATGTAATCAGCATGTAATGGACCATTATAGCACAAAAAATCAATAAACTATGTAAGTTTTAAACCATCTAAAAGTTTTTTTCAATTCAGTGAAAGATGCTTTAAATCTAAAATGAGTCTCAGATAATTTATATTTGACCAAAAATTTTATATTTAAATATTTTTATACTTGAAAACAAGTGACAGGATCTCTTCAGGCTTGAAGGGAATACTGCATACATCATGTATCCAAAATGGATCATGTTAGTGAGGGGGGGGGTTTCATGATAAAACTTTGGTTACATATCTTTTTGTTATTGATCTGAGAGGGAAAAAAAACCCAGACTCGTTCAGTTTCAAGGAATCACAACTTGTTCTGTTACTGGATGCTGCTGCTTTTTTAACCCAGAATGTGATAATAAAACAATTAGTGCATTCAGTTTGAAAAACAACAACACCAAATATTTCATTATGTTTTATATCATAGAAAAAAAACTGGAAAAAGAAACAACGAGCATATAAACATTTATGAGTGTCTGTCGTACATCAAATGTTTCTTACTTTGAGTCAGAAAAGTGTATAAAGTATATTAGATTGATACATTTTGTTATATTGTGTATAATGATGCCCTGTAATGGACAGGTGATCTGTCCAGGTGTAGCCCCGCCTCTCACCCAATGACTGCTGGAGATAGACGCCAGCTCCCTGCGACCCAGAGCAGGAAAAACGAGTAAGGATAAATACTGATTGACTGTGTATAACGACAAAAACTAAGATTCCTGAAGTTCTTCATTTCAAACAGAAAAGTGACGCCTGTAAAACATAAAATCAGGAATGTTAAATTTAAGACAGAGCTGAAGGCATCTGAATACTAATAAAATGTGCACGTGTCAGAATCACACATCATCTTAATTTTCCAGTGTTTTGTTGTGTTTAATTTTCATTAAGCATGTTTATAAAGGCTTTTCTTTCTTGATTATTTTATTAAACAATTATAAACTGAGTTGATACTAGTTGTTAATTTGATCCCATTGTTCTTAAAAATTACTCAGTACTCAAACATAATTATCCCACTTTATACAACTCCAAACTTTAAGTTCATGCATGTTTCGGACTGGCCCACAATCATCTATGATATTCTACAATGTGTTTTTATGTGTTTTATTAGAAAAATGACCGCAGCTTTTAATTAGTTCATTATTACATGAGGTGCAGCACACACGCAGTGCAGGTCAGGTTCTATCATCAAGCTCAGAAAGTTAGTTTCTACTGACTGATGATGTTTATAGAGCTGATCTTGGCATCCCTCAAGGATGAGTGTCCGGGAAGGGGAGGGGTGTAGTCCTTTTTTATTTCATGACAAAATTACTATTTTTACACAATCAGAAGCTTAGTTTTTCAAACCTGATGGAGACTACTACCCCCCCCCCCACACACACACACCACCACCACAGTTAGTAATTAAAAGTCTTTTGAGATTATTTGTTAAAGACTGAATTTTTGCCAAATGACTGTGAGATAACAGATTGGTATCCTGAAGTCTGTGAAGTCTGAGAGAAGTTGAGGGTCAGCTGGTTGTCCGGATTTGTGCTGACATGAAGTTTGGACAGCCAGGCCAGAACTTTGTTAAAACCGCTGGTTGTATTCTTTTCAGTAGAAAAAGACATGACAGATGGTGCAGGGACGTCTCCTTTCACTGAAACAGACACAAAAAACACATTTTATCTGTAAATTGTTTCTGTTATTTTCTAAAGTTACTAATAATTGTTTAAAAAAATCATACATACAATCAGGTAGCAAGAACTCCTTGCTGTTCCGAAGAAGATCTGATGACTTCATTATGGCCTTGTCCAGCTTTTCTATTTCCTGGTTGATTTTTGCTTCTACTGTTTCCTCCTTCTTATCTTTCTTCTTTGGAACATCACCTCTGGGTTTTGTTTTGGTCTGGCCACCAACTAGCCATAGCCATGAAAATATTGAATTCATAAAATGACATATTTATTGTGTGTTGCAAATAATTAAACCAAACATGTTTACATAAAATACTACTCACTAAGAGGTTTAGTTCTCATCTCAGTTCCTCCGATGTCAGCTTGCAGTTCCAGGAGGGTTTCTCTGAAGTCCATCATGAGTTCCAGCTCTCTTCTCCTGTACTCGCTCTCCAGTCGTTGCTTCAGCACCTGTTTCAGCTGCATCTTATCGAACTTCTCAGAGATTTTCTGATCGATCCCCTTCATGTCAGGGTGGAATAGCTGGCCTCGGTTTTCTGCCACCATTTCCTCGATCTTTTCAAACAGCTCTACAACCTGATCCAGATCACTTCTCTTCATATTGTTTATTGTGTGGTACCTGTTTTCACACTTCTTCACCAGCCAGTGCAGAGTAGGACCCTCCCTCTCAATATGTTCCTCAATGGACTTGTCAGCCAGTTTGTCTCCATGTGTGAACAGAACTATTGTGTGTTTCCAGATACTGGCATCAAAGAGGTTCATGTGATCTTCCAGAGCTGCTCGATGTGGTTGTCTGAATGACAGGTCCAGGGGAATCACCAACAACACTGCATGCACCCCAGATCGACTCAGGGACAGACCTCGAACAAGTTCCCTGTCCAACTCTTCTGTACAGCGAGACGAGTCCTGCCACCAACCTGGTGTGTCAGTTACAGTGACCAGTCGACCAGCAACTTCCTCCGTCTTTACGTTGTATTGCTCATTCTGGCAGGTGGCAAACACTCCTTTTCCCAGAATTGTATTTCCTGTTGCACTCTTCCCAAATGTCTTCTGCCCAAGCATCACAATCTGCAACTCATGCAACTTCTCTGCAGTCCCTGAGGAGAAAACAACCGTCATTACATTAAAGGCATAATATGTAGAAACTTCAATATTATACGTTTTAGAAAACTTTTGGAACGTTCCCTTCTTTTATGAAACAGTTGATCAGAAGTTGTCATGGTTCCAATCGGTACAGGAATTTAGAAAACACATCTAAACTGCTTCGACTAAATGTTTTCTAAACTTAGCCAGAGATATTTGGGAGAATAACTAATAGGACATAAAGAGTGCAGCTATTGCTGCATCATATACCATATATATATATATATATATATATATCATAAATGTATATTTCAATTATTGATCTCTCTTTACATATGGATTTATAATGATCTTACATCATTTTACTGTTTTTTTGTATTCTGGCATAATTTTTGCATTCTGTTTTCTTTTATTTGTTTGCATCCAACATTTTGACCAATGGCAGTTGTTTTAAATGGACCTTATAAATAAGTTGGATTTTAAATTATGAATAATTGGAAAGTCTAAGAAACTGAATGAAGAGCTGAGAGGAAGAATAGCAGATTTACGCATTAGTATTGTGTTTTGGAGCCATTTCTAAACATCTTTTGATTTCAAGATCATCAATTCAATCAAATGTACTGAGTACAAGGGATCTGTGGAAAGTGTTCAAAGTTGAGAGGAAGACTCAAGCTGTAACCTTCAGACGAAAGAAGAATGACTGGGATGTGAATCACCAGGTTTCAATCCAACCATGATCTAAAAATCCCAAAATGAGCGTCACTACTCACAGGGAAGCCAGGTTAACATCAATAAGTCCTTTCTAAAGCTTTAATCTGCAGCTGCTACATGGAAAAGCCAAAAACTCTCATTAAATTGGATGGTTAGATGTGACAAAGAGTGAACAATTAGGGAACAATTAGGAGGATTGAAGGTGAGGTTTTGAACCAAAGACCACTGTACCAACTGTCCAACATGGTGGAGATGATAACATACGGTGGTACTGCTGCATTAAACAAAATTCATGTAATAACAAAGAAAGACCAACTCCAAATTCTGCAAATTTACCTGAAATCATCAGCTCGATGAATAAAATCTGGTGAGAGCTGCAAGATCCAGCAGGACAATGATGTCAAACACACATCAGAACTTAAACATTAAGGTTCTGAAATGGCCTTCCAAAAAGCCTCAACCCCAACCCTATTAAAGATTTATGGATTGTTGATTATCCTAGAAAAAATAACCAATTTCAATGAACTCTACTAATTCTCCCAAGAAGAAGCAAAGAAGAAGGAAAATGTGTTTGTTGTTTTGAATCTCGCCAACGGACATTTAATCATTTATCATTAGGGGCGCCATCTGCACCAAATCCCAACTATTATTATCATTGACATAAAGTAAAGGCATTTTATCTGTTGTTACTTTTTGTAATTGTTTATTGTTAAAACTATTTTAATTTTTGTTGTTGTTGTTGTTTGTTTGTTTGATTTTCCCATTGCACTAATCCATTTATTGTCTGAGGTATTCATTTTAGTTCTGGGCACTAGGGGGCACCAAAATCATTTTTTTCCTGGGGGCAATGCAGCTCAGGGTCGGCCCTGGGTGTGTGTATACATTTCTATCTGTGTATAAGAGATTCACAATAAATTCAGACCCACTCATTTTTAGAGTTAACCTTTGTTACCTCTTTTTAGTTTAGCATTTGCTGTAAATTGCGCTGAAACATACCTCTGAAAGATCTTTGCTTGGCCTTGACCCACTCCTGCCTCTGTTGTGCTGCTGCTTCGACATCTTTTCGTTTCTCTTCCATGGAATAAAGTATCTTCTGATCTGGAACAAAATGTTTCCAGCCATTTTCAGCCACGGTCTCAGTCATTTTCTCCAGTAACTCGGTTACCTGTGCTCTGTCATTTGCATTCCTGTTATTGAGGACGTGGTATCTGTTTTTACATTGTTCCACCAAATTCTGTAGGGCCTCACCCTCGCCTTCAATATACTCTTCTATGGGTTTTGATCCCAGCCAGTCTCCTCGGGTAAAGACTATAATGATGTGATTCCACACTCCCGCTCCAAGAAGCTCCACATGTTGCGTAACTGATTTCAAGTCTCTGGCACCGAAGGATGAATCTGCATCTATTACTAAGAGGAAGATGTGGGGTCCAGGGGGGCACTGAAACATGCTGTGCATTATTTCTTCTCTGATGGCTTCTGGAGTCTCGTAGCCCTTGAAGGTCTTCCACCAACCTGGAGTGTCAATCAGAGTAACTTTGGTTTCACCAACAAAACCAGAATGAACCTTCAACTTTGCCGTTCGCTTTCCATCTTCTTGTTCTTTAAAACCCAAGATGGTGTTTCCCACTGAGGTTTTCCCGACATTCCGACTCCCCAGGAGAATTAAACGGAGTTCTGAGAAAGTCTTCTTTTCCTCTGTTATCAAACAAAACATGTTAATTAGTCACAGATATTACAAAAAGTCATATGGTGCGTTCACACCGGGAACTTTGTCAATGTCAAGCAACGCTGATAACGCTCCAAATTTGACGTTTGAAGTTGAAGCTCATAACGCCTGCCAGTCAGAGCGCATAGGCGTTAAAGCTCGTAAAGCCTGACCGAAAAAGAGCGCGAAGGCGGGGCTTCCTTTGTTATCGGATGTTCGTAGCTATGGCGGATCATATTGAGACAGTGGCTTGGATTTATTTACTTCATAGATCTAGACAACGTTGACGTCGGGTGCATCAGCGCCGTTTGTGGATACACCCCATTCTTCAGATGCGTTCTGAGTTTGGTGAGTTTAACCATTTGCTCCAGGAGCTACGTTTGGATGAGGTTAATTTATCTTCCATTTTGGCTGATCCCGCTTCTTTCCGGCTACGTGCTGTGACGTCTTACGTCACTACGATGAGACACTCTGATTGGTTGACATGCCGCTTCAAGAGCGTTATGGACGTCAAAAGTTCAGCTAGCTGAACTTTGAGATTTTCTAGCTTTTCTAGCTTTTCAAGCTTTTCAAGGGTCAACGCCTGAAACGCTAGAAAAGCTTGAAAAGTTGCCGCTCATAACGCTCACAAAGCCCCGCAGAGCCGTTGACGTCTGTCTGACGCCCGTCCACCATAGACTTTACATATAAACTTGCCGCTTATGAAGTTGATGGTTGGGCCGGTGTGAACGCACCATTAAAGCTCGTGACGCTGGGCCGTTAAAAAGAGCGCGAAGGCGGGGCTTCCTTTGTTATCGGATGTTCGGAGCTATTGTGGATCATATAGAGAGAGAGTGGTTTGGCTTTATTTACTCCATTTGTGGATACACCCCATTTTTCAGATGCGTTCAGAGTTTGAGGAGTTAAACCATTTGTTCCAGGAGCTACATATGGATGAGGTTTGCTTCCAGCACTACTTCCGTCTGTCCCGCGCCCTGTTTGAAGACTTCCTGCTTTATTCAGGTACGTCACTACGATGAGACGCTCTGATTGGTTGACATGCCCCTTCAAGAGCGTTATGAGCGTCAAAAGTTCAGCTAACTGAACTTTCTGCATTTCGAGCTTTTCAAGCGTTTCAGGCGTTGACGCTTGAAACGCTTGAAAAGTTGCCGCTCATAACGCTCACAAAGCACCGCAGAGCCGTTGACGTCTGTCTGACGCACTCCACCATAGACTTTACATGTAAACTTGCCGCTTCTGACGTTGATGGTTGGGCCGGTGTGAACGCACCATTAGATGCTTTTCTTTCATAACATTATGACTAATTCATCATTTTACCATAAGTTACAATGCAGACTGAAACTACTTACAAACCACTTGGTGCAGACACATTGTTTTAGCTTAGCAAAAAGAATGTACGTAAGCAAATAAACACCTGCTAAAACATATCAAGTTACAGTATGTTAAGGCCATAAACATAAAAGCATCATGTGTATAAAGCAGAACTGTTCTTGAATATAGAGACTTCATCTGTATGCAACTCTCACCTGAGATGAGTGATAATCTTTGTTGTCTTTGTTCGTGAGTCTTCTTTTGTCTTTCTTCCGCCCTTCGAGCGACTTCTAGTTCCTTCTTGGTGATGATCTTTAAAATGTTTTCATCCATTTTGTAGTAGTTGCCCTTGTTGTTTGATATCATTTCATCTATCCTCTCCAGCAGCAGTGAGACCTGAGATGAGTTAGCTTTGTCCTTGTTATTAAACACATGGTATCTGTTTCCACACTTCTCTATCAGCCACTTGAGCGCGTCCCCCTCGCTCTCGATGTGCTGCTCTATCGTCTTCTCCCCGAGATAATCCCCACAGGTAAACAGCACCATGGTGAATCTCCAAACTCTCTCTCCCAGCAGCTTCATGTGCTCCTTCACAGTCGTCCTCTCCTCCACTGAGAAGGCCGAGTCAATGGGGATGACCAGGAGGAAAACATTTGGACCAGGAGGACATTTGGATGCGTTGAGTTTAAACCTTCGTTTGTCTCCTTCTGGGATCTCATTAAGGGAGAGAGAGCTGCTCCATCCTGGAGCGTCCACCACAATCAGATTCCTGCCTTCCACCTTTTCATGTCTCACTTCAACCTGAGTTGTTCGGATTCGGCCGCTCTCAAACCTTTCCTTCCTCAGAATGGTGTTAGCAGATGAACTCTTACCTGCCCATCTCCCTCCTATGAGAATGATTCTGACGTCTGGGACGTCAGTCGCCACTGAAACAAAAGAAAAACTCTCATTAACTAACAATTCCCAATTCCGTTCTGTTTCCCAATAGACTGTGGAGCCATGTTCCTCGAGCTGAAGATTACTATGTAATGATTCAGGTTGAAGCCTGAATAATTGTTCTTAATATTTAAAAATGACTGACACACACAACAAATATTTTGGGAAAGTTGCAGTTATTTTTTGCTCATTAGAGTCAGAAGGTCTGATGACTAACAATGAAAGGAAACAAAACCAAAATAGAGTTAGAATTTTAGATTAAACCTTGAACTACATCATGAACGTTAGAAACAAAGTTAACAGAGTTGGTAAATATAAAAAAGATGATTAAAATAAACCAAATAAGACTCACAACAAAATAAATTATAACAAATTCTGGAAGAAAGGCTTTTCACATTTGATCAAAAATAATCAAATCTAGTGTTCATGTAGAAGGAAAATGATCAGCTGGAATTTGTTAAAGTGTTTTTCCTAACTTGTTGTAGATATACAGATTTTTAGAATTAATGCAAAATACTGACTATAATTTTAACAGAAGAAAGACATTAAAAGAAAAACACGTTTTGGAATGTTTTCTTTAATTCTACATTGTGACCTTTGATCAGAAGTTTACTTTAGCTTTTTGTGATCCACGTGTTTAATTTTCAGATTTTGCTATGGGGATTTTTTTCATTGAGATGAATCAAAACTGTGAAACAGCTGCCCACAACTTCACATAAACAAGTCCCAGAGGACAAGGACTCAACGAGTCTCAGATTGGACGGATGTGTCAGCAACCCATGTTACTCTAACACTTTAATTCATACTGCAGTCACAACAACTTCTAAATCTGGATCTCCTAAACCATTACTAGACCTAAAGAAGTCTTTTGGATGAAAGGAGAAACATTTTCAAGAGACAAAAAATAAGTCCTGTCCTTTTTTTAACAAACTTTTTGTGATTGATGTGTCCTGGATGACAGAGAATATAAAATCTAAAAAGTGAAGACTATTGTGAAAAATGGGCAAATGTTTCTGAAATATCTATTGTAGTTTTTTTGGGACTCTTGTTCACATTTCAGTGTAACAAGGAAGCACAGCACCCACAAGGTGTATTTGTTTTCATCTCATAACAACCAGTTCTCATAAGGAAGACTGTTGTTTTGTTGAACTGTAAGGAATTTAATCAGCCTCTCTTCCGAGAAACGAAACAAACGTGTCTGTCTGGTTTTACTGTAAATACTGCAGTTTATCATTCTAAATAGGAACCAACTTATTCCACTTTGTTCATGGTTTGTAGATCCAGATATTGTTTTTTATAAACATGCACAATCAATTGCTTTTATTTCTTTAAACTGAAACTCCTTAACTTTGGTTTAATTTATGTTTGAAAAATGTGTAAGAGGTTACATTTTGATCAAATCATTGTTTTAATGCACACTCTATGTTGTATTTGGTGTAATATAGTTAGTTTGTTTACAATCTTTGCAGAATGTTTCATCAAACACAAATATCCAAAACAACTGATAACAGACTCAAGCAGTCGCCATCACCAGCCACCAGATCTGAACACTCAATAGATTTATAGAATCCTAAGAGCAGATAATAAAAAGTTATTTTGTAATAGCACTTCTTTACACACTTACCACGATATGTATCCATTTTTCTTTTTTTCCTTTCTTTATATTTCTGACTTCTGATTCAGATCAGCGGTAAGTGTAGACTGTTTGTCTACAAGCGAAAGAAAAAGAGCAAATTTGTTCTGTGGTCTTCATGTGTCTGTGAAGTCCTGACTCTATGCAGGGAATCAAAGTGCAGTGCTAGTTGTTCTGAACCAGCCTTCTATAGGAATGCAGTCTGACTGGTTTGCTTTCAGAGCTGATGAATGTCATGAAAACAACATTTATATTTCTGGTAACAACTTTGAGTCCAGAAGTAACCTGCAATCAAAGCAGACTTTCCTGATAAATCACAAAGATCAGAAAAGAATGAGTCCGATGTGGAGATCAAAATAAAGTCTGTTGATCTGGCAGCCAACATTAAAAACTGTAATAGTTCGTCTGCTTTTAGGTCGAGATTATATAACAAAACACAGTCTCGTGATGTTTTTCAGAATTTATCAGGCATTTCTTTGTTCGTCGTGGGGAGCTGATATCTATTTTCAGCAGTCATAGGGCGAGAAGCAGGGTTACACCCTGGACAGGTCACTAGACCATCACAGGGCTCGTTTCTTTGTGTTTTTTTGTAAAAGAGCAGTTTTATTCTTTTAATTATTTTTTATTTTAAATTTTGATTCAATGCAATTATCCTTCATACACAGATTATTTGTACTGAATATAAAACTTCTCTCAGAAGGAAACTTATCTGAATTATTTTATTATTTTTTTCCCTTGTCTTGTCTGGCAATAAAGCAATCCGACTTGTTGTCTGGATGCATAGAAATGCCTGACATATTTACTCTCACAAGCTGAGCATACAGCAATTACTGCAATGCTCTGCTTGTCATTTATATGTTTTTTATTGTGATTTTATTTGGATGTTATTTTTGTTTATTATAACTATGGATCAGTGGACACGAGGTAAAAGGAGAAAGGAAATGAAGGGAAAAAAGAATAGAAGAAGGTAGAAGAAAAGAAGGTGGGGAGAGAGGGAAACCACTAGAGATCTGCTTAAACACATGCTGAGAGACAAAGAAAAGAGTTGAGACACCACAGCATCAACCAACATTCAAACACTGATATGAATGAATAATGACACACAGCTTAACTGTAATATGGGGGAATTGGAATGAACTCAGAATGCCACCACAGAGAGGTCTGACAAGTAAGTCTTTATTTAAAGTGCATGAGCACGAGCCTCCCAGGCGGGTGTGCTGCACAGCTGGCTCTGGGAAAAGAGATGGGAGGGTTAGTATCAGAACAATCACTGGTGGAAGAAGCAGGATGGGATTCACAGGACTTTAAGATATTGTTGTTGGAGATGCGTTGAATAGACACTCCTAGAAGCAGACTGAAGACAGGTGGAAACTCCCGGATGAAGACAAAGCTGTGAGGAGACACACAGACAGAACCACAGGCACTAGCAGCAGGCTAGGACTGCTTCCAAGTATTAGCGGCCAGAGGAGAACCATCAGAGAAGGACCAGTAAATCCTGTAACTCAACGGAGGGACGCAAAAACCAGAAGTCAGTACTTCTAGATTAAGGAACAAGCCAACAGTTACTGAACGTCTCTTCTTTCTAATTCCAGGAGGACAGTTCAACGTGGTGTGCTAAGGATGAGGTAGATATGGAGTGTAAGGCACTTACTGGTGGCCTGATGGTGTGTCATAATCCGACGAAAAGCCACAGCCCTGTCCCCCAGACTCTGAAGCAGACCACAAGGGAAACCCAGACCCAGGGCATCCAGGTCCCCCAGAGTAAAAGAATCCAGTAGCAATGACCCCACAGGCCCTGATGGTAGCCAGCTACACCCGAACACACAGGGATATGGATCTAAAGCCAGAGACTCAAGGGCAGCCCCCATCCCAGCAGGGACTTGACCAACCCAGGAAGCACCAGGCTCCACGTAAAGAAGGACCTAAGATCTCATTAGAGAAAGGGGGAACCTAAGAACCACCCTATCACATAGACATAGACAAATAGTCATATGCATACACTAACATGCACTCCCACCCTCATGAAAAATGAAACGGAAAAATTAATCAAAAACACAAAGCTGTTGTGGAAATAGCAATGAGAACGAAAAAAGCCGACAAAGAGCGTGCCAAAAGCCAAATCTGCTTCGGAGCTGCAGCATTTACACGGTGGGGTCAACTCAAGGAAGCTAAGGGCTTGCTAACCGATGCGTTGGTTGCCGATTTTCTTCTGTACAGGTAAGATCAGGTTGTATTTTGTGACTTTGGCAGAGACCCAACAAGACCATGTTGGCTGCGCGTGCCTGTGTTATTGAGGCGTGGCTTAGGGGGAGAGCATGAAGCAAGGGGTGGGACTTTTTATTTTGCAATAATGCCCTCTTGAAGAGCACTCACACAATCATATACCTTCCTTTCACTGTGAATCTACAATTTTCATAGTCATAAAAATAAAGAAAACTCTTTGAATGAGAAGGTGTGTCCAAACTTTTGGTCTGTACTGTAGGCCCACAAGAGGATGGAGCTGATCAGAGAAGCTCAGAGAAATTTAACCGATGTAGAAACAGAACAGTTTCAAAACTAATATGGTCCAACAATAGGTTCTTATATTGTTTAATACTTTTAATGTTGTTAAAAGTAGTAATAGCAATTATAGCATTATTCTGTATTAATCCACATTTTACCTGTTTGTCTATGTTCAACCAGCAACATCATCAATGGTATTGACTGGTGGTAATGATGCACCTTTACGAGTACATAGAACAGAATTTCTTTGCACGCTTGTTTTATGTGGCTCATTTTAGCCTTTATTCTAATTAGCACGCTTCTTTTGGCTTAGACAAAACATAAGATGGTTTATTTTTACCTTGTTTCAGCTGCATCTGCAGCCTCCCTCAGGTGTTGTCATCTGGTATCCTGTATGATGTGTCTGAAGCTGGAATTATGATCGCCACAATTTTCTCCCAACTATGGAAGTGACATATGGTCAAACTGATGTGTGACATCCATTTGTGTAAATGTGTAAACTTTGCATCCAACCTGGTGTTGTTTTATCTTGCCATAAAGTTCCAGTTTGCAGGTGTTAAAGTTATTCTCAATGGCCAAAAATTCCAGGGCCATGTTTTAGTTCTAGTCTAGCCCTGTTCTGAACTATTACTGTTGGTTTAATTTAATTTAATTTAATTTAATTTAATTTAATTTAATTTAATTTAATTTAATTTAATTTAATTTAATTTAATTTAATTTAATTTAATTCTGTTGAAACTGTTAAAGCCTCTTGTATGACTATGATAGTATAGAGCAAATTAGTTTGTGCAGTTTGTTCACCCGATCTCGTGATGAAATGTCTGAATAATCAAACTGTCAGTGGTTCTCCCAACATTTTGCTGCACTCCTTGACCAGCCTCAGTAATTGTGAGGCCATGATTTACCACATGATCACAAGTATTGCCCTGATTTCATCAGGAATCTGTCTGTGGTCGGCTTCTTCTTCCTCTTCTTCCCCGGTTTGGTCCCCTTCCTCTCCCCATCCTCACTCCTCTTCCATGAGGCTGACCTTCCATGTATTACAGTTTTGTAGATACAGTATGCTCCTCATGCCAATCCTGTCTCCTGGTTTATACATAATAGTAAAATGGGTTTTCATGTGATTCAACAGTGAAGAAGAGGCTTGTTATTGGTTGCAACTAATAGTTCACACACACCTTTTCATCAGTTTAAGATAAGGTTCACCTGAGAAAAATTATTTATGGACATTTTCATGGAAACAAAAATGTTTTTTTTAAATGGATGTACTTAACGTTTGACAACATGTTCAACAATTTTGTGTTCAATGATTCAAGCAATGAAATGACGATTGTTAGTTGTATGAACAATTAACCTGTACAAGTATAGTTAATTTTGATAGACATTATAAAAAGAAAGTAAAAAATTATCATTTTGCCAATATTTGTACTTACTCAATCGCTTTATGTCCACAAGCATTTGCCATTGGATGAAATGAACATGAAACTGCCACTTGGTTGCACCGAAGCGACTACATGTTGTCTAGGTTGCACTAACTGTTGTGCAAAGTTTAATGCTGTTGTGAGAAACGCACCAAAGTGACTGAGAAAAACTGTAAATATAAAGAAAGGTCAGAGCGCCCTCTGCTGGCAGGCATATATTGTAAATTATACCCTTACACCCACTTCCTCTGAGATTGATGGCACCCCAGACATGATCAATACAGTGGTCTTCAAAACAATCAACCACAACTAAGAACACAACGTACACAAAACAAGGTTGTGGGTGCGTGACAACTTAGGTCAGTATAGAGGTTAGTAAATGCTTCTGGAACTCAGTCTTTCTTTTGCTCGCTGCCATTTCTCCCACCCTCGATCAATCTTATACTTAACTGATTTGCACAAACAAGCAGCTACTGAAGACAGCTGCAGTGCTGGAAGTACAACCTCTGCTGGACCTTCCTAATGACTGTGTCTATGTTGGCTGTCCATTTCAGGTCCTGGGTGATGGTGGTCCCCAGAAACCTGAATGTGTCCGCCATAGTTGCCTCCATCAAGGAGGTAATGTTTTCTTCAGAGTCTGTGTGTGTGTGTGTGTGTGTGTGTGCGTGTGCGTGTGTGTGTGTGGGGGGGGGTTTGTATTTCTGACCTCCTGAGGACCCGTTTCCTGACTTTTACTATCTTTCTGGGGTCCGAGGGTTCTTGTGGGGACCGAAGCCTGGTCCCCATGAGGGGGACTCCCCTTTTTAGGGTTAGGGGTTAGGTTTATAGGTATGGTGTGAATAGAGTTTTAGTTAGTCTTAGGGTTAGTTATAGATCAGTAATGGTTAAGGTTAGGAAAAGGGTTTGGGTTAGGTATAAATCTAGTTACTAAAATCAATGGAAGTCAATGGACGGTCCCCATAAGGATACCAAAACACACTTGTGTGTGTGTCTGTCTGTCTGTCTGTCTGTCTGTCTGTCTGTCTGTCTGTTAGCACGATAACTCAAAGACTAATGGATGGATTTTGATGACATTTTCAGGAAAGGTCAGAAATGACCCAAGGAACAATCAATTAGATTTTGGGGGTGATCCGGATTACCGTCTGGATCCCGGAATTTTTTTAAAGGAGAGTAATTGTACATAGTACTTTCTACAATATGTCCACTTGGCGGAGGACTGTGCTCTCTAAGTGCTTTTCTAGTTACAGCTGTGTTACTGCTATATCCACAGTTTTTAGAGTGTTGAACTCCAGAGTGTTCCAGCTGCAGCACAAGACTTGTGTGTGTGTGTGTGTATACATACATACATACGTATATATTTATATATATATATATACATTCACTAAAATTATAAACTACTTTAATTCAAGTGGGAAAAGTATTATATGCACACAGAATGCAGTTTTTGACCAAATTTTATTTATTTCTAGTGTATCACAAATATTTAGGAACAAATGGTTTTCTGAGGAGCTCAGTGAATCTGAGTGTGATACCTTGATAACATGTCAATCATGCAATAAAACCATTTGTGAAATTTCCTTTCTACAAAGTATCCCAAGCATTTGGGAACAAGAGGAACTCAACAATGCAGTTTTTGGCTAAATAAATTCACAGAGCAGGATCAACACCTGCTGAGGCACACAGTGAGCAGAACATGACAACTTTCTGCAAAGTCAGTAGATACAGATCTCCAAACTTTGTGTTGCTTTCTGATTAGCTCATAAACAATGGACAATTCATGTTCCAACATGACTGCACACCAGTGTTCAAGATAAGATCCATGACATGGATAAACTAGTCTGAAACTGGGCTCAACCTTAACACCTTTGGGATGAATTAGTGAGGAGACCTTCTCATCCAACATCAGTGTCTGATCCTTAGAACTGCACTACTGGAAAAACAGTCAAAAAGTCCCTTAAAATCATTCCTTATCCTCATGGTAAACCTTCCCAGAAGAGCTGAAGTTAATATAGCTGTGGACTCTCGATGTCATTAAAATTAATGTTCATGTAAAGGCATTTGAATAAAAAACTAAAAGAAAAAAANAAGTGACATATGGTCAAACTGATGTGTGACATCCATTTGTGTAAATGTGTAAACTTTGCATCCAACCTGGTGTTGTTTTATCTTGCCATAAAGTTCCAGTTTGCAGGTGTTAAAGTTATTCTCAATGGCCAAAAATTCCAGGGCCATGTTTTAGTTCTAGTCTAGCCCTGTTCTGAACTATTACTGTTGGTTTAATGTAATTGAATTGAATTGAATTGAATTGAATTGAATTGAATTGAATTGAATTGAATTGAATTGAATTGAATTGAATTGAATTGAATTGAATTGAATTTAATTTAATTCTGTTGAAACTGTTAAAGCCTCTTGTATGACTATGATAGTATAGAGCAAATTAGTTTGTGCAGTTTGTTCACCCGATCTCGTGATGAAATGTCTGAATAATCAAACTGTCAGTGGTTCTCCCAACATTTTGCTGCACTCCTTGACCAGCCTCAGTAATTGTGAGGCCATGATTTACCACATGATCACAAGTATTGCCCTGATTTCATCAGGAATCTGTCTGTGGTCGGCTTCTTCTTCCTCTTCTTCCCCGGTTTGGTCCCCTTCCTCTCCCCATCCTCACTCCTCTTCCATGAGGCTGACCTTCCATGTATTACAGTTTTGTAGATACAGTATGCTCCTCATGCCAATCCTGTCTCCTGGTTTATACATAATAGTAAAATGGGTTTTCATGTGATTCAACAGTGAAGAAGAGGCTTGTTATTGGTTGCAACTAATAGTTCACACACACCTTTTCATCAGTTTAAGATAAGGTTCACCTGAGAAAAATTATTTATGGACATTTTCATGGAAACAAAAATGTTTTTTTTAAATGGATGTACTTAACGTTTGACAACATGTTCAACAATTTTGTGTTCAATGATTCAAGCAATGAAATGACGATTGTTAGTTGTATGAACAATTAACCTGTACAAGTATAGTTAATTTTGATAGACATTATAAAAAGAAAGTAAAAAATTATCATTTTGCCAATATTTGTACTTACTCAATCGCTTTATGTCCACAAGCATTTGCCATTGGATGAAATGAACATGAAACTGCCACTTGGTTGCACCGAAGCGACTACATGTTGTCTAGGTTGCACTAACTGTTGTGCAAAGTTTAATGCTGTTGTGAGAAACGCACCAAAGTGACTGAGAAAAACTGTAAATATAAAGAAAGGTCAGAGCGCCCTCTGCTGGCAGGTATATATTGTATATTATACCCTTACCCCCACTTCCTCTGAGATTGATGGCACCCCAGACATGATCAATACAGTGGTCTTCAAAACAATCAACCACAACTAAGAACACAACGTACACAAAACAAGGTTGTGGGTGCGTGACAACTTAGGTCAGTATAGAGGTTAGTAAATGCTTCTGGAACTCAGTCTTTCTTTTGCTCGCTGCCATTTCTCCCACCCTCGATCAATCTTATACTTAACTGATTTGCACAAACAAGCAGCTACTGAAGACAGCTGCAGTGCTGGAAGTACAACCTCTGTGTGTTCCGCAATTTTTTTAAAGGAGAGTAATTGTACATAGTACTTTCTACAATATGTCCACTTGGCGGAGGACTGTGCTCTCTAAGTGCTTTTCTAGTTACAGCTGTGTTACTGCTATATCCACAGTTTTTAGAGTGTTGAACTCCAGAGTGTTCCAGCTGCAGCACAAGACTTGTGTGTGTGTGTGTGTGTATACATACATACATACGTATATATTTATATATATATATATACATTCACTAAAATTAGAAACTACTTTAATTCAAGTGGGAAAAGTATTATATGCACACAGAATGCAGTTTTTGACCAAATTTTATTTATTTCTAGTGTATCACAAATATTTAGGAACAAATGGTTTTCTGAGGAGCTCAGTGAATCTGAGTGTGATACCTTGATAACATGTCAATCATGCAATAAAACCATTTGTGAAATTTCCTTTCTACAAAGTATCCCAAGCATTTGGGAACAAGAGGAACTCAACAATGCAGTTTTTGGCTAAATAAATTCACAGAGCAGGATCAACACCTGCTGAGGCACACAGTGAGCAGAACATGACAACTTTCTGCAAAGTCAGTAGATACAGATCTCCAAACTTTGTGTTGCTTTCTGATTAGCTCATAAACAATGGACAATTCATGTTCCAACATGACTGCACACCAGTGTTCAAGATAAGATCCATGACATGGATAAACTAGTCTGAAACTTGGCTCAACCTTAACACCTTTGGGATGAATTAGTGAGGAGACCTTCTCATCCAACATCAGTGTCTGATCCTTAGAACTGCACTACTGGAAAAACAGTCAAAAAGTCCCTTAAAATCATTCCTTATCCTCATGGTAAACCTTCCCAGAAGAGCTGAAGTTAATATAGCTGTGGACTCTCGATGTCATTAAAATTAATGTTCATGTAAAGGCATTTGAATAAAAAACTANGATTTTGATGACATTTTCAGGAAAGGTCAGAAATGACCCAAGGAACAATCAATTAGATTTTGGGGGTGATCCGGATTACCGTCTGGATCCCGGAATTTTTTTAAAGGAGAGTAATTGTACATAGTACTTTCTACAATATGTCCACTTGGCGGAGGACTGTGCTCTCTAAGTGCTTTTCTAGTTACAGCTGTGTTACTGCTATATCCACAGTTTTTAGAGTGTTGAACTCCAGAGTGTTCCAGCTGCAGCACAAGACTTGTGTGTGTGTGTGTGTATACATACATACATACGTATATATTTATATATATATATATACATTCACTAAAATTATAAACTACTTTAATTCAAGTGGGAAAAGTATTATATGCACACAGAATGCAGTTTTTGACCAAATTTTATTTATTTCTAGTGTATCACAAATATTTAGGAACAAATGGTTTTCTGAGGAGCTCAGTGAATCTGAGTGTGATACCTTGATAACATGTCAATCATGCAATAAAACCATTTGTGAAATTTCCTTTCTACAAAGTATCCCAAGCATTTGGGAACAAGAGGAACTCAACAATGCAGTTTTTGGCTAAATAAATTCACAGAGCAGGATCAACACCTGCTGAGGCACACAGTGAGCAGAACATGACAACTTTCTGCAAAGTCAGTAGATACAGATCTCCAAACTTTGTGTTGCTTTCTGATTAGCTCATAAACAATGGACAATTCATGTTCCAACATGACTGCACACCAGTGTTCAAGATAAGATCCATGACATGGATAAACTAGTCTGAAACTGGGCTCAACCTTAACACCTTTGGGATGAATTAGTGAGGAGACCTTCTCATCCAACATCAGTGTCTGATCCTTAGAACTGCACTACTGGAAAAACAGTCAAAAAGTCCCTTAAAATCATTCCTTATCCTCATGGTAAACCTTCCCAGAAGAGCTGAAGTTAATATAGCTGTGGACTCTCGATGTCATTAAAATTAATGTTCATGTAAAGGCATTTGAATAAAAAACTAAAAGAAAAAAATAAGTTAATTAAATACTGTTTACTTTATATTTTGTTCTAAACTTAGAATTAAAAATAACAATCAGTTTCTACCAAAAAAGGACTATTTGAATAAACATCACTACCTGTTATTATTAATACAATTCAGAAACAACTTGAATTTTTAATATATTTGATGTGCAGAAAAAAAGAATATTCATTACAGTGTCATTTTTGAGTGTACAACAAGATGAGCTGTTTTCCGAGACATTCATGTGCCCGGATATAACTGCTTATCCAACAGACTGGACATCTCCATCCAGGACAGGTCCCACTGCACTTCTGTCACATCCTGCTTGGTCGCAGGAAGTGGAACCGCAGGGACGTCCTCTTTAGAAAAAGGCCAGCAGCTCTGAGTGTGAAATGTCCAATATCTTCAAACAAATGGAGTAATTAGTAAAGCATTTATTAGTCTAGTAGGTCTGTGATTCCTACCTGGATATAAAGGAACTACATGAACATAACAGTGTGTGTAAGTTTGCAGCCGTTTGCAGGTGATGGGTTGTACCTGTTGCGCAGAACAAGCCAAACAGTTAGCGGTGTCAGGAACAGAAGCACAATGATGAAAGACACTATCATCCATTTCCACAAGTCTGATGAAGAAAACAAGTAATTAGTCTTTTTTTTTTCTTAGAGGATGAAACAATAACAGAAAATGTCTCATTATACTCTTTATAGCTGAAGCAGGTTGATATAACTTGAAATCACATACTGACATAATAAAAGAAACTTTCTCTTTTGTCTTCTTTCAGAATAAAGACGTCATGCTGCTGCCTGTTGTGTTTAATTCATTAGAAGTTTTGGCGAAAACAATATCAACAAGCAAAAAAACCTTTAAGATCCTCCCACAAGTAAACCTCGCGATAAACTCACCCCGATGTTGCAACATGCTAAGAAAATAAATTAAAAAACCTAAAAGCTCTTCTCTACTTGCTAAAGTCAGAGATACTCAGTTTTCAGTTTAAATTTCAGGATGAACTTAAAACGCAGTTGTAACCTTTACAGGTGAATTTGAATTTTATTTTCCAAGCATCTGCGTAAAAGCAGAATCTGCAGCACGGAGACAAAACTGCAACAGCAAAAACTGTGATCTGATGGTGAGACTGCCAAAACAAACGTTTGGAAATGTTTATAAATGTCATACAATTAAAGCGTCACTGTAGAGAAATGTTGATCAGAATTCTGCAACCATCTAAAAAACCCAAAAAAGATCAGATAGAAGATAAATTATTAAAGGCATAGCTGGTAAAGGTCCTATAAGCTGTTTACAAATAAAACAAATTTCAGCATTTTACCTTTTTCAGGGGAAATATGTAATTAATTAATTAATTGGTCTTTTTTTTATGGACCTAATTGTGAAACAATGTGGGCACCAGATGATTTTATTTGCTTGAATACATGAAGAAAACAGTTTCGGGACTGTATCATTAATCTAATTTGTTTTACCAATATTTATCAGCTTGGTGTTGGAGAGTAAACATGTCTACTAATATGTTGAGATCATTTTTACCACTGTCTGAGGTTGCTGTCCCATCTTTTGATGTAAAGTTTCCTGAAAAACAAAAAAAAAAAACAGCAGATATTTGATATGGATTCAGTTTGATTCAATATTATAAACAAACAAAAAACTGACCTGGATCAGGAATCACTGATAACCAACTCTCTGGACTCTCCAGCTTTCTGTTCCACGATGCACACTTGTAGAAGCCTTCGTCTGTCTGCGTCACATTCTCCAGTGTCAGATTTTTCACATTTTCGGAAGTAAACGTGTTGATTACTTTTCCATTTTTATAAAAGGTGGTTTTGTTGGAATTATTTGTCCTGTACAGACACTTTAAGATCACTTTATCACCCCGATGTACAGGAAAAACTGGAGTCTTCAGGATGATGTTACCATCTGCAGACCAAACATGTTCAATATATTAAACTTCACCTCGTTTATCTAGAACTTTCCCTAGTTAAAGATAAAAAGACTCACAGCTTACTGTGATGTTGACTGATCTGCTGCGTCCCCCGGAGCCTTCACACCAGTACAATCCACTGTTCCCACTGTCAGCAGTTAAAACGCAAGTATCTGACTTATATGAATCAACAGCGCCTCCTTGTGGTGAGCAGGTCTCAGTGTGTTTGACTGGGAGTCCATCTGAAGCGCTTTGAGACACACGGGTAAGTTTCCAGCCTGTGGAGTCGGTCCTGGGGGGACACTGCACAGTGAAATGGTCCCCACTAAAGATTTGTCTGCTGCTGGGAGTCACAGTTAGTGATGGAGGGGGCAGATCTACGGGGGGAAGTCAAGAAAAAAACTCAGACTCCAATTAAATAGTGTTAAATCTAAATTCCTGAATGTTTTTCTGCTTGTACCGGAACACCACTTATATATTTGCATAATTTAGAGTTAGTGGTCAAAATATATTAAAAGTCAGTCTAACACTACGCCACCTTCTGTGCACCGTCCTGCACAGGTAGGAGTAACCAGATGCTACACTGCAGGAACGACAGCTGCCTCTGCTCACCTGTCACACTGAGTTCAACCTCCCCCTCAGTGGTGATGTTACTCCCGCTCTGCTCTGCCTTACACCAGTAGATGCCTGCATCCTCTCTTGTTACAGCAGTGATGGAGTAGCTGTCACTGTACACCAGAGGCCTCTGATTCAGGCTCCTGGGTTTGTTCCTATACCAGTGGTAGGTCCATGAAAAGGTGAGGTTAGACACTCTGCAGTGCATCAAGACAGACTCTCCGAGGTAAACTTTTGATCCCGGAGGCCACACGGACACAGCGAGCTCTGCAGGATCAGCCAAAATTCATCAGGATCTTTGTATTAGAATTAAAGCGTATGTGTTTGGCGTTTATTATACCTTCAAGTGCAGCAATGTGGAGACTGAACACGGTCACGCCTGAAACACAGAAAAGCAAACAAACACATACACATCTGCTCATAATCTCCAACAGCTCTCGTTACACACATACAGAGACAATCCCAGGAGGCAACTCAGGCTGTTCCCAGATGGCAAAATGCCAGATCAGTATTTTTTTAGATTATATAATCAAGTGATATAAAAAGAGTATTTTTTAAAGGCAGAGTGGAGACACATAAAAGCTGTGAGACATAACAATCCTTTGCTTTGCCAAGATGTCCCTATGAAGAGCGTCCGAGCTGCATTTTCACCTTACAAACACAGAGCCGCAGCACTACGACACAGTGTGTCAGAGAGCTGACTTTCCCATTCCTTAATGAGGCTGTTTAGACGGTTATCCTCCCCGTGGGAGCAGAAGGAATGTACACATATTTGCTGTATTTTCCTGCCAGACACCCACACTATTACGCTGTGTAACACGGTGCAACGATGATCAGAAAGTTTCAACACATAACTCAAAGCTGTCAAAGATGGAACGGCTGACACAACTATTTGGCAGGCCTGTCCAAATCATTTCCATTAGCTTGATTCAGATTCTGGCTGGTGTGCATCATTTTGGTTTTTCCCCGTCTGAAAGTCCGAGCTGCAGGACAGCAGCCTTGTTAAATTTATAACCCTGCACACCAACATCTGCATCAAACACAGTTAGAGAGCCGGGCTTTGGGTCTGTACCTGCATTGTTTTGACAGCAAAAGAAGAAAATACTATTAATAGAAAACTTTTGTGATAAAAACACCAACATATTTCTTGTAAATCTTAAAGAAGCCCTTCCATTAAAAATTTTTTTTTTCTGAGGTTTCTGTTGAATATTTTAGCTCCACAGGTGTTCTTACCTTCATAGTGGGTGTGAAAACAGGTCAACAACTTCTCTTTCAGTTTTAATCTCTCAAACTACACAGGTGGTGATAACACCCGAGTTCTCCCGAGTCTGAACGGCCTGTATCTCTTTCATCACAACTCCTTTGTTCGTTAATATTCGATAGCTCCCGCAGTTGAAACCACATCTAGCATGCTGCTGGCTAAAAGCTGTAGCATAAGACATATCAAACAGGAAGACACGACATCTGCTGTTGCCATGCGCAGCGGGGCAGGAAACAGTATACCTTGCACTCATAGGCTAGTTTGTTAGCCAATCAGAGTCCAGCAAATTCAAATAATGAATATGAATGACAAAGCCTGACGAAAGCAGCCAAATCTTGACACAGACAGATTGAAAGTTCTGTTAATCAGTGTTTCCTATTATTTTTTAGATATAAAATGTTTCATATTACTGGTTAATACTTCAGAAATAACCACAAAGTCCTGAAATTTGGATGAAATGGCCTCTTTAAGCCTGTCTGTAAGAGTCAGTAAGATGAAGTACTCACCCAGCAGTAAGGAAACAAGGATTCGGTTCATTCTCTTAATAAGTGATTCCTCTTCTTTTTTTCCAACAAAAGCAAGAAACAATTTAGAAAATGCAAAAGTTTAAATTGGTGTATATTTCAGAAGTGATGTTTTCCAGCGCCTGCTTTATTTGAGGGGTTGTGAGGCAGAGAGTAATGATATGTGTGCGGAGGAGTGAATGTCACAGCAAACCGTGGACAGAGATGGTCATCTTGGTGGAGACATTTCCTTCCTCTGTCAACTATTTAACAAAGCAGCCATGTGACAGCAGAGTGGAGCCCAGAGAGGCAGCGAGCAGAGCGTTTCAAACAACTGAAATGTGACGTTTTAGTTGGATTTTTCCTCATTTATCTGCTGCGCGCTTGTCACATGATCCAACAGATTTGCTGTAATTGTTTGATGTTTGTTTGATTTTCTTGTTGCCAGTGTTTGCTGTAAGTTTTCCATCATCTTTGTTGTAAATTTTTCTTGTGGAGCATTTGTTTTTACAAATCTGAATAATTAGGGTGAATAAAATAAGTCTGTTGCATTTTACTTTGACCTTAAATGAAATATATAATAATTTATACAGGTTTGTTATAAAGTTCTAATATATTTGATGATGTTCTTACGTTTCATCAGTGCAACTAAATAAATAATACCAATTCACAAATATACATTTAAAACATGTACAAGCTCGTGTTTTTTGAAGGATGAATCCAAATGAAAAAGTTTGGCTGCTGCAGCTTCCCCAAATTGGTAATTGGTTTTTTTGTTTGTTTTTTTTTGATGAAAATGTCTTGAAAACTTTGGAAATATCTGAGACCAAATTTTTGTGACCTGCTACAGAATGAGGTGATTAACTGGATGAAAAAGGACTTTACTTCACGTGGCGTCACCAGTGAATCCAAACAATACATTTAATTTTTAACTGTTTATTATGATCTCAGCTCTACGAGTGCTTACTGCTATCAGTTTGTTTTATGAAATTAAAAAAATCTGATTTCTAGAGCTGTAAAATCAATTATATCTCCATGTAAGGAAATATTTCCCCGTGTGCTGTTGCAACCTGAAACTTAATACTGATTATTTTTTGTATTATTTTTGAACCCACATACCAACTGACTTGAGGATTTGTTTGTTTAGTATTTATCAAAGTTGGCATGATAAATGTTTGTTGTGCATCCACTATCAAATGTGACGCTACAGAAACATGATGTTGCCTGAAGCTGATTCCTCTCTGATGTGCCTTTGAGCCAGGACTGACACATGCGTTGAACCTGCAGCATTTAGCTGATTCTGCAGTGCTGACTTCTAAACACACACTGATATGACTCTGAGCTACTGATTCTGTGTGAATAACCAAACAAGAGTGGCGACATCTTCTCAAGGACGTCTCCTGTACACTGATAAAGCATAACTGATGTGTGAAAAGGACTTTTGTTATCTCTCTGAATAATGTCCTACTTGCCTGGTTCATAGGTTTCCATGGTCAGTCATTTATCTGACAGTTTGATTTTACCATTAGCTTTGAATTTTGTTGCTTTTGTAAAATTACCAACATGATACAGTGAGTTTTCAGTAAGTTGGTTTATAAATCGATTCTGCTATCTCTTCAAAACGCTGGTCTTGACACTTTTTGGAAAGTTGTTTGTCTTTATTGAGCTTTTTGGTTATCAATTATGCAAATTCTGAAGCTATTTGAAGCAGCTTTACATTAAAATCCCTTGCGCACAGAGATTCCTCCTGATTTTTAGACTCGGTTTGTTGCAAATTGGTGAACTTCCGCCCGTCTTTACGTTTCTGCCTCTCTGAAACGCTCCTTTTATACTCACTAATGTTGCTGATCTGTTTAACCTAATTAGTTGTCAAATGTTCTGCCACTTGCTCTTTAATTGTGCCTGTTACTTCTCAAAACTTTATTCAAACTTTTTGGAGATGTGATGCTGCCCTCAGATTCAAATATTCTATGAAATGGTAAAATTTCTCAGTTTTAACATCTTATATGTTCAATTGGAAATAAAATATGGATTCAAGATTTTTACAAATCTTTACATTATGTTATATTAGCATTGTGTGCAGCTTCCCAATTTTTGAGGAACTGGGGTTGTATTAAAGAAGAATCTAAAATTGAAAATCTAATTCTGTGGTATAGAACACAAACACAGCAGCAAATAAAATGGATAATTCCCAAAGTAAGTGTTTAATTAAGGGGGGGTACTGAGAGAAATTGAAGACAAGGTAGTGGCAGTAAAGACAGTGAATTTTAACACTAACTGGCACTTCAGTTCTTCCATACGGTGATTTATACCAAATATAACAGTTGCTCCTTTGTTGTAGCTACATTATCAGATTCATTGACCATGAAAACGCATTTAGCAAGTGGATTGACATTGATCTCATTATTAGTTCAATAGATATTTATGAAAATCATTTTTTCAGTAATGGTGGTTTTCTTGTTCCCGAACTTTAGGAGGAACATCAGATCCGTTAACACGCTTCTGATTCCACAGTGTCTCGACTATATTTTGGTGTTTCTTGCAAGTTTATACCATCATTTGTTCTTGCAGTGAAAAAAAATCTGAAGGTTCCCTAATTTTCTTTTCTGGATTGCAGTATCCAAAGTTTTGTACCAACATCGATCAATCCTTGATCCAGGAACTCATCCTGTTATTTTTTTTTTTTGTTTGTTTTTGTTTTTTTAATGACCTGGACCATTTATTGTGGATTTACATGCAGATGTCTTAAAAAGACCCTTCCATTAAAAATGATTTTTCTGAGGTTTCTGTTGAATATTTTAGCTCCACATGTGTTCTTACCTTCATACTGGGTGTGAAAACAGGTCAGCAACTTCTCTTTCAGTTTTTATCTCTCAAACTACGCAGGGGGTGATAAAACCCGAGTTCTCCCGAGTCTGAATGGCCTGTATCTGTTTCGTCACGCCATTGTTTGTTATTATTCATCAGCTCCCGCAGTTGAAACCGCGCCTAGCATGCTGCTGGCTAAAAGCTGTAGCATAAGACATAGCAAACAGGGAGAGAAAACGTCTGATTTGCCATGCGCATGCAGCGGGACAGGAAACAGTATACTTTGCTCTCATAGGCTAGTTTGTTAGCCAATCTGAGTCCAGCAAATTTGAATAATGAATATGAACGAGCTGCTGCCGAAGCACGAAACAAGCAGGAACCACTCGAATTTTGATGCAGACAGATTGAAACATCTGTTAATCAGTGTTTCCTAAGATTTTTTAGATATAAAATATTTCATATTACAAGTTAATACTTAAGAAACAACCACAAATAAATTTGTATGAAATGGCCTTTTTAAAAACAACTTTATCTCACAATGATGGAGAATCTTTAAAAAATATTCCTGGATCCAGATGGTGACCCAGATCACAAATCTATTTACTTCTTTCTTGAGCTATTTCTGACCTTTTCAGAAAGTTTCATCAAAATCCATACAGAAATTTTTGAGTTGATTTTCTAACAGATAAACTAACTAAAGCTAGCAAAAACATTACCTTCTATCAGAGGTATAAAAAAAACTGAATCATGAAATGTCTAAGAAATTAAGAAGAAAAGCAGCAACTGTGTGCAGCTAATTAATGCAATGATTAACTGATCATCAGTACCTCTATAAAAGCACTTATTTTGCTGAGTTGGAGCATACAAGTGTGTGTTAACATGATGCAACTGAAGAACTACATCACTAATAACATTGGCAGGACAGAGCAGAAACATACTGAGGAAGAAAATGGCTAGAAAAAAGCAAAAACAAGATGAAAGATAAATTACTGACAGAAAAATAAACCAAACAAATAACATTTAATCATCATGAAACCTCAGAGCCATGACCCTGTTCCCCCAGGACTTGTGAGATCATACAACATCAGATTGAGCACATTGGATTGGAACTGCCTTGATTAACTCTTCCTGTTTCACATATCTCTTTCCAGTTCTACAAAACACACACACACACGTTTGTTTTGGTATCCTTATGGGGACTGTCCATTGACTTCCATTGATTTTAGTAACTAGATTTATACCTAACCCAAACCCTTTTCCTAACCTTAACCATTACTGATCTATAACTAACCCTAAGACTAACTAAAACTCTATTCACACCATACCTATAAACCTAACCCCTAACCCTAAAAAGGGAAGTCCCCCTTATGGGGACCAGGCTTCGGTCCCCACAAAAACCCTCGGTCCCCAGAAGGATAGTAAATATCTCAAAACTGGTCCTCAGTAGGGTAGAAAAACAAGAACAGACACACACGCGCACACACAAATAAATCAATCACTGAGATAAACTTTTAAAACTCTTGACAGTTTGCATATTTTTTTCTAAACTTTCCTCGACATATTGTTTTTTTTTTCCTTATCTTATGCCTCATTGATCCCAGCCTCCTCCTCCTCCTTCTCCTCCTCCTCCTCCTCCTCCTCCCTATCTTCATCATCCTTCCTCCCTCCACCTCCCGTTGCTCCTACAATCAGCCTCGCAACCTCTCCAGGCTTTCTTCCTGGAAGCCTGTCGGTCGGTTGGATGCGTTGCTGGCATGCCTGGGAGAGAGACCATCCTCGCTGCCCATCGCTGAGAGAGAGAGGTCCAGCGGGGAGGAGGAGGAGGTGGAGGAGAGAAGAGGAGGAAGAGGGGCGGCGGTAGGAGAGAGGAACAGACATGGCTTCTAAAGAGATCACTGCCTCTGGTTTCATCAGTGTGACCAAGGATATCACAGGTGGGTGCAGGCGGTCGTGTGGTTGTTTTCTTCCCCGCGGAAGGCGCGTGCGGTCGGGCTCAGGGTTCTATTTTTCTTTCTCCTCCGCGCGCGGCTGTCGGTGGCTGAGACCGAACAGACGCATCGGATGCTCGTCAGCAGCTACACCTTCATGTTTTGTCCCGAAGCTTTCCGGAGCGGCTGTTTCATTATCGGTGCATGAGAATGAGTTCATGTTCAGGCGAATCATGCACGCGGACGCGAAACGTCCTGCCTTGAATAAAAAGAGATGGAGATCAGGCAATAAAACCTCCAGCCTTAGGCCAGACAGGGAAAAGGGGCGTTGTGGAAATTCGAGTGTGAACTCGTGGGTCCGTTTTCATCCTTGTTTGGTTTTTTTAACTAAAACATACACATTCAAATAAATATAACCCTCACTGCACATATGAACCCTTATTATAGTTTATTTTAATTCTGTATACATTGTTTTATTGTTGTTTTTATTATGTGAAAGTGCAGAAGAGAACTGATAAAGCAGATGTTCACCGGATCTTGCCAACAAAAACGCACGAGGTGGACAAATCTAACGTTGGCCGCAGATTGTTGCTGCAAACAGTTATTTATTTATTTCTTTTTCCCTCAATCAGCAACAGCTTACATATGTCAAAGTCACAGCCAGTCACTGCCTCGATTTATACAGCGCGCTTATGCCTGCGCACACGCACTGCCACGCGCACAGACTGCACACATGCTCAGGGTAGCAGGGACTCTGCCGCTGTGTTAATTACTCGTAATGGCTCCATTAGGCGCTCTGTGATGATTAATCCAGGGGAATCCCCGCTTCTCCGTTCAGTCACCTGCAGGCCTGCACCAACCCCTGCAGCTCTGCCTGCCCTCGCCCCGAGGGGGACCACCTGGTGGGCTGCAGGCCTGCACAAGGTCACCTGCAGGAAGCTGAAGTTTGATTTCATCTGTGGATGAGTTTAGAACAACACTGCATGTTGTAGGAGCGTCCCTGCTTTAACACATCTGATTTGAAGTGATGGCTGATTAACAGGCTTCTGTAGAACTTGACAACATGCTGAGACTGTAATGCAATCATCTAAATATCTAAAACAAGCAGGTGGATCCAGGACGTGGACTGTGAAACACTAAAGCAAAGCACCTAATGCACTTTCCTTCCAAAAAAAAACTTATTTTAAACCTGCAGAGCTTTTGTTGCTTCTCCAGCTCGTGTGTCTCCAAAGCAAACGCTCAGACTTTAGTATCGATTTCCTCATAAACTCCTCAGTCGGGATGCTGAGCAGTTACAGTAATCTAGACCCTGAATCATGTAATTCCCTGTAAGTGAATGTGTGGTGTGCTGCCGCCACACGATGAGTAAGGCGCTCAGCTTGGTGCAGCAGGCAGGTTACACACTGTATGAGAGTCAAAGGTCACAGCAGCGACAGTGATGCTGCTCGACAGGAACAGTTCTCAGTGAATCATTCATTGACACTCTGATGTGTTATGTTGATCCTGTGAGGGGGGGGGGGGGAATGATGCCGAGGCATATTCTGTGTTTATCAGACTGAAGACACATGGACTTCTAAGAGCTTTGCACTGAAGCTATTTTTCTTTTTCCATAATTAATCCATGAAATTCAGACTGTTTCTCAGACTTGCAGCCCTGTCTGTCTTGTTGCAGTATGAATGATGCAACTAATTTGTTGGTAACATTTCAAATTCTTTTGGCTCATTTTTAAAAATATACCTGCATTTAAAATATGCTGCAGTGTTTTAGATTTCTGGGTGTTTTTTTCTCTACTGTGAGCTTATAGGCAGCTTCAAATGATCCAACACTGTGAACATTATGTCTCATTTTATGGTCAATGTTCTTCAGAAATTGATGCGTAAATGTTCACTTGTCCATTTATGTTATTTTTGTATCATTGAAAGAGATGGAGAAACATTCAGTTTTTGTTGCTATAAATGGTGCAGAGAATTGTTCCTTCCAAAATATGAATTTAATATATATGTATGTTTTGTTTTTTTTCATCCACAGAAAGCATCCGAAAGATTATTGATAAATCATCTATAAAGTTCATTTGTACTATCAAACTTGACACCAAAAATGGCAAAACGGAGGACAGAATTCTGGTGAGTTGTCTTTTTAATGATGCTGATTTTTTTATTTCTGACTACGAGGAGCAAAATCCTGCTCCGTGCTCATCCTGCTGCATTCGTCACATATGTTCAGTATCTTTCATGTTAACATTGACACCATCTATAACTTGATCTCTGTCATAGTGCAGCAGAAGAAGAAGATCTTTGCGGTTTAACTGTGAGGGTGAATTCTTCGCCTCTACGGTCACTTGCTAACTGCATTACGAGTGTTGTCTGCTTTTGTGACTGCTGTCGGCAGCCTGGAAGGAGGAATATTGAATAGACCGGATCTGTGGGAGCACCTATGGATTCCTGTGTTTCTGTGAGGCTCGTGGTGGAAGCAGTAGGAGGAAAGGTGGGGCTGACGGGGGGGATGAACAGCCTTTGATTCTGGGGTGCTTTCATCAGAGAATATAGGACAGAGATGTGAAATCTCTGTGTGAGTGAGGGAGAGAAACTCAGCCAACTATCTAAATAAAATCTGGGGCAATCAGCCTTTACACTGCTGACCAGAACTTTGACCGTTCCCTGGATGAATGCCACGATTTGCTCCTGCACTTTACAGCATGTGCTGCCAGATACACACCTCATGTCTACTGAACTCATCCTTCAGCACACACTGACTCGCTTTCACCTTCTGCTTTAGGTGCAACAACTAAAACTCCTTTTCACAGAAGTCCTGCGGTAAGGTCGGTGGAGTTTTATCTGCTGTTTCGCAGGGACTCCTGTTGCGGCCTCTGCAATCCCTCGATGAGCGTATGATCTCTTGCAAAATGTTCCATCTCCTCAGCAAAACCAGACCCGACTCGATAGATGCTTTAATGAATCATCGTGTAGTGAGGACAGGCAGTTGGGAGACTTTCTGCATTTAAAACCTTTGATATTCAGACGCTTTGAAACGTCTATCTGCCCCCCGAAATAATCTTTCCAGTAATTTCTTTCCAAGCCATGTCTCATTTACTGCTTCCTCTCAAAAAGCTGAACGGGAAAGCGAGAGGTCTCTCTCACGCTGAGTGCACGCAGAAGACAGAAAACGATTGGAGTTGGATCAAACGTATTGGGTTAGCATTTGGCGTTGGAACCGGAACCTTAAATGTGTTCGCATTTCTTTGAGGCATCGGGTTTGGAATGGAAGCGTTGGATGAGTCACAGCTTATTTTGGGTTGTGATCTGTGGGTCTGCGGGTTATTTGAATTCCTGTGGATGAGTTTTCACATTTGAATTTTTCAGATCACGCATGATCGGGATCTTCATTCAGCTCTCCTGCAGAATTTTACGCCACGATAAGCATGATGCATGTACGGCCGCTCGCCGATGCGAGAAGCTTGGATGAGCGTGTCTCTCTCTCTCTCTCTCTCTCTCTCACCTGCTGCATCAGCATGATGTACATCTATGTACTCTCAACAGCCAGCTGTAACCCAGAGTCATCACCATAATGTGATGTGATTTTGGTCTTTCTAATCAACTCCTTCAGACAGCCTTTGAAGTAAACCAAGACCCCCCCCCCCTCTCTGTTTCTCCCCCTACTCCTTCTCTCCATTTCATGTGCACATTTTGCTGTGTGGGTGTAAAAGGCCTGTCAGCACGTGCTTCAGACAGACCCTGTGTCAATCTCCTCTCTGTGAAAAACACAACAGCAGAGTGGGAGCGTGCTAATTAAATTACTGCTTTTCAATTTTGGGGGGCACGTGGGGTGGATGGAGTGCTGTGGGGATGTTTTGTCCTCAGGGTGTTTAGTTTGGTCGGTGTGTATTATAGGGAGTGATGGAGCAGAAGAGGAGAAGAGAAATGGAGCATAGGGCTTCACTCGGGTTGGCAGAGAGACACTAAACGTCCAAAGATTCACAAATATGAAACTGCCATGTCGCTAAGGACAATCAGAGGTAGGATGAGATTGACCTAAGTGGTCCTTCAAACAAATATTTTCATGTCCAACTTAAGTGGATGCAGGAATAGAAGTGCTGCGATCACTCAATTAGATGGAGATGCACAGATGAGTCGTCGGTTTGGGTTTGAGTTATTTCCATCTTAACCTTGCATTTATCTTAAAACGATCTCCTGCAGCTCAGACCACACGGGCTGCACTAGCAGAGGTCATAAAGAAAAATGTTGATGTGTCCCAACTCAGCCTGACAAGATTTACTCTATTTATCTCAAATGCTCAAAGGACGAAGAGGTTTAGTTTGAAATTTTTGCTCCCTTTAAGTTTTAAAAACAGCCGTGAGCAGAGAATAAAGAGAGCTCGCTAAGCCCAGAGCTGCACACTCTGTAAATAAATATATGAGGCTCTTTTATTGTAGCCAACAGCATTAGTAATATAATGCTAATAAAATTACATCTCATAGCTGTAGGATTGTGATTAGAACGCCGTGAGATGTCACCGTTTCTCAGCTTGTATCGCCGGATGTTAATCTATTAATGTTGAACAATATGTCACTGACATGGAAGGCTTTTAGCTGAATCGATACGGGAGTATTTCCTCTCATCATTACCATGGAAACTCCTTGGACTATTTTCTCCCTGTGGGGTGTCTGACTCTGCAGTGAACTTTTTCCACATTCTTGATTCCATTTGCTTTATTCCTCTCTCTCTCTCTCTTTTTAAGGTCCTCTCAACATGGCGTCTCTATTTCCTGGCTCCCAAGATCCCCACTAAGGTACAGCTTCTTTTAAGTGAATGTACAGTATGAGGTGTTTTTTTTTTCCTCCACTGCCAGGTGAACTAACAACTGTATGAACTGTGTCTTTGAGAACAGGTAGAAACTACTTTCAACTTTTTGGAGATTCGAGCTTTGAATTCTCACCCGGAGCACCAGGTACATTTTCTTTAAGCTTCCTACTGACTGTTTAAAGGCTGTCATGGAAACCTTACAGGATTTAAATCTCTAAGACAGGATGGCTTCAAAGAAACCAGTTCTTTTTTTTCTTTCTGTGGAGTTATTAGTTTATCTGTTAGTAAGATAACTCAAAAATATATGGACAGATTTTGATGAAATTTTCAGGAAACATCAGAAATGATCCAAGAAAGAAGGGGATTGGATTTAGGGGGAGATCTGGATCACCGTCTGGATCCGGGAATTTTTTTAAAGATTCTTCATCATAGTGAGATAGAGCTGTTTTTAACACATCTGTACGAAACTCTACGACAAATGATTCTGGCGCATGGTAAAAAATACAAATCGAGTTCTACAAGATACCACGAATTGATCTGGATCATTGCAAAAGTCTGGATACTTTGATCCAGAAAATAAAAAAAAATAAGGAACCTTCAGATTTTTTATCACCTTAAGAACAAATTCAGGTATAAACCTTCAACAAAGATCAAAAGATAGTCGAGACACTGTGAAATCAGAAGTTTGTTAAAGAGGCCATTTCATACAAATTTCAGGACTTTGTGGTTATTTCTTAAGTATTAACCAGTAATATGAAACATTTTATGTCTAAAAAACGTCAGGAAACACTGATTAACAGACCTTTCAATCTGTCTGCGTTAAAATTCGCCTGGTTCCGGCTCCTTCTGTCAGGCTTCGGCAGCAACTCGTTAATATTCATTATTCAAATTTGCTGGACTCTGATTGGCTAACAAACTAGCCTACGAGAGCAAGGTATACTGTTTCCTGCCCTGCTGCACATGGCAACATCAGACGTACTCTCTTCCTGTTTGCTACGTCTTATGCTAACAGCTTTTAGCCAGCAGCATGCTAGGCGTGGTTTCAACTGCAGGAGCTGATGAATACTAACGAACAAAGGAGTTGTGATGAAACAGATACAGGCCGTTTGAACTCGGGAGAACTCGGGTGTTATCACCACCTGCGTAGTTTGAGAGATACAAACTGAAAGAGAAGTTATTGACCTGTTTTCACTCCCACTATGAAGGTAAGAACACCTGTGGAGCTAAAATATTCAACAGAAACCTCAGAAAAACCGTTTTAATGGAAGGGCTTCTTTAACAGATAGACATTGAAAAGCTCTGGAGCTCAGACGAAAAACAGTTAGAAGGAATTTTCAGGAATAACTGCTGAACTAATAATTATATCAATGTCAGTCTAATTATTAAAGGTGTTTCATGGTCAGTGAATCTGATAATGTCGATACAACAAAGGACAGATTGTTATTTTTGGTGTAAATCACAATATGGGGGGACTGAGGTGCTTGATGGAGCTCTGAGCTCTACGAGTGCTTTTCTAGTTCCAAATTTATTTTTGTCATGGAATTAAAGAATGTTTATTAATTTTTTTTGTACTTTAACCTTCGCTTGCAAAATTAATCCTTTTTTTTTTAGCTACAAGAGCCGAACAACTTTTAAGTGAAAGTTTTATTCGTTTCTCTATCACTCACTTTGATGTGGAGTTCATTTTTGGCTCCGCTCAGGAGGTGGTACTTCATCCAGAGGAGTAAAAGAGCTGTTTTGACATGCAGCAGGCACCACAGTGTGTTGCACAGCTTGAAGTCTGTTAAAAGTTTTATTACATTTCCCCAGTAACTTGTAAAAAGAAAAAGAAAATACAAGTATTTAAAATGCTGTGTTTTGTTGAGACAGGGTGAGAAACACGAAATAGACTTTTACAGGTTTTGCAGGCGGCTGTTAGCTTAAAGAACGAGCTGCAAAGCGTCGACGCGAAGGCCTGAAAAGGAACAAAAAGTGGAATGAATGAGTCCTTTTTACTTTTTGTCTGCAGGTTATCATTGACACTGACAAGGCTGGTTACTCCCTGAGGTTTGAGTCACGCGAGCCCCTCAATCATGTGGTCGACCACATTAACTTCACTCTGTCTCGGATATTCAACAACTCCATTTTTGCGTGAGTGTCACCGTCTTCTGAGATAAACTCCCGATGAATTGTCACGCGTCTGCGTAGGGGTCGATAAATCCAAATTTAAAGACGGATGACCTTTATTTGTGCAATTATCAGAGGATGGATGATGCCTTACAGTGTGTGTGTGTGTGTGTATGTTTCTTTGATGTCGGCAGCCCATCCATCTGTCACTCAGACAGCGACCTTTCGGACTGCAGCAGAAAGTATTCGCCCAGCTCAGAGACTTCAGTTGAGACGCAGAGAGCCTGTGGTAAAAGACACGTTCTCATCAAATGTAGAAATTTGCACACATGTGGATACACAGTCAGGGACGTCAGCATGTGCTGTGCTTGGCAGACTCTAGACAAAGCTGGCACACATACGTCACAAATGCTCTCCCAGATGTTCCCTTTAGAGCTGTCACACAAATGAAAGATTGATCATTTGAATGCGTGTTTGTGTGCATCCCTCCCTCCCCCCCTTTTTTTTCCTCCCCTTTATAGCTGAACGAAGCAGCTGCTCGCATCATCTCAGATTCCTTTTTGTCTTTTTTTCCCGCCCCCTCTTGCGTTGTTTTCTCCCGCCCGTGTCTCTCAGGAGGCTTCTCGGAGACCTACGCCGCTCTGTGTGACTATAATGGCATCAGCTGCAAGGAGGAAGTGCAGTGGGTAAGGAGCTGGGGGACTGGGTCTGTGCCACTGTAAGGGCTTTTAGTGTTACATGATATGGCACTGTACACAAAATGAGCGCTTATTTACTGTAGCAAAGAGGCTCATGGGTAATATTGCTCTTAGGATGTGGACACAATCTATCACTCCCAGGACAACCGAGAGTTTAACCTGCTGGATTTCAGCCACCTGGAGAGCAGGTCAGGAACAAAACCTGGACAGATTCTGTCACCTCCAAAGCAGAAAATCTTGTTCAACCCTTTTTGATATTTTTCAGGGATTTGGCGGTGATTGTCGCCTCCATGGCGTACAACACTTGGTTCACCAAACTGTACTGCAAAGACCTTCGTATCGTGAGTTTGAACATACCAGCTGAATCTTTCCGTGTTATTTGGTAAAGCATTTAATCTGTCTTTTTTTTTTTTTGTTTTTATAAGGGGTCAGAGGTCACTGAGCAGGTCCTGCACACGGTCAGCAAATCCTCCAGCCTTGAAGAGATCACTCTGGAGAACGTTGGGTTGAAATCGTGAGTTTTTAAGTGTTTAGATTTGGTAAATAGAGTTGAGATATAAAGTTTCCATGTTTGTATTTACTGGTTTAAAGAGTTTGTTTAGCTGTTTATCTGGAAATCTGGAGTTTATTCTTTTGTTTTAGCTGAAATATCCATAAACTACCACCTCAAATCATCTCCAGTCTTCATAATGTATATTTATACGGGCCATAATTAACAGTAGCTCTTGATATGGGCAATGAGTCACTTCCCAGGCAGCGTCACACTGGGACAGTCTGTCCCATAAATAGAAAAAAAGAAGTTATTTTTATTTGCATGTCCAGTCATCTGAGGAATGCTGACCCTGTGTTGTTCAGGCACTCCTGTTTATTATTTATTACTAATCTTATTTATAAATGATATAGATTTAAATTTGGATGTAAGGATTGGCACCCGTCCCACTCACAGTCGAGTCTAGTTTGGACAGCTTGAACAATGTCATCAAATCATTGGGGTTTTTGCCTAAAACCAGCTGATTTGGGGTGAAATTTGCAAAGCAGACATCTGGAAAATTAAGACATCAGATCACTGTCAATGCAATGGAAATAAATCCAAGAGATTGTTGTAGTTGAGCATTTTGGAGTAATATATGAAATATGGCTTTAATGTGACTGAAAAAAACATCTCACTCTAGAAAAGCAGAAAAAAAAACTTGCTTTTGATTGATGAAAGAACTTAAAGTCAGTTTTTCTGTAAAATCAATGTTCAGTCTCCAGACAGTTAACAGTTTTACAACAAATAAACGTTAGGAATTGTTGATTTTATAGCATGCTAAAGAAAATAACCCAAAGATGTCCTGGTGGGCTCATCAAGCTTCTGCTCAAATATCACAGGTTTTATTGATTTTTAGATTAAATTATAGGCATGAAAGTTTATAACAAATTCTATTTCTGTGTGTGTACAGCGACTTTCCTCAGAAGATGTCAGCTGCTCTTTCAGAGAATCCTGCATCAGTCATTCATTCAATCAATTTGGCCCACAACTCTCTGGACAACCAAGGTATAAAGAAATAAAACTGTACAGTTTAATGCAGCTGCTTTAGATTGTATCGAGTAAATGAATAAAATGCAGTTTTGATTATTGACATTTTTTGGCGTAGATCAAAATCCAATTAATCAGAATGAGATAATATAAAAAGTCTTTAAAGTTCAGGTGATAGTGTCCATGCAGCTCTTATCTTAAAATGTATACGCTCCAAACAAGCTATAATAAGTTTTTAAAAGTTGTTTTTTCATCTCTTATGCTGCAGGTGTGTCCAATTTAATCCAGCAGGTGTGTCGTCTCAGCAAAGGACTTCGTCTCCTCAATCTGTCCAAGACGTCGCTCACTTCTAAGGGTTTGTCCATATGTCTAGTCCTTCCTTCAGCTCCATGTGTGAAGCGTTTGAGCACAGTCTGCAGGATTTATCTCTGCGCAGAGCGATATCGCTCTAAAGCCTGTAGAGGATGAGTTGTTTAACCTGCAGCTGAGGTTGGTTCATGCTGCAGGTGAGAGGAAGGAAAACCGTCAGAGCTGCAGATAGTTCCCACTGTGAGAACCCGATGTCTCACACCACCTCGCAGACACCAGACCTCTAGTTACTGTCTCATCTTACAATCTACTCAGAGGAGAATTTAAATATTACATCCTCTGATACCTGCTGCTCCAAGATCTAGATGAATAATGGAAGAAGTTGTGAGAATATTCCTGGATTCTTGATGTTTTACTCTCATTCTCCATGGTTTTATAATCTGTCTTTCTCGACACCCCTCTCATCTGTGTTTGTCTTTGTCTCTCAGGGGTGGTGTCTCTCTCTCAGGCTCTGTGCTCCAGCGATGAATACTCCAACTCCCTCCTGCACCTGGACCTCAGCAAGAACCCCGGGGTCCTCTCAGGGGACGACTCCTCGGTCAGACAGCACAATCCATCTGAAAACAGGAACCTGCTTGTATCTGTTCCATTTATATTTCTCTTCTTTTCAACCTCATTTGATGCCTCATCTGTTCTTCTGCCGTTCTGTTTGCAGAACTTGTATCTGTTCTTGTCCCAGCCCAACTGTCTGGTCCACTTAGATCTGTCGGGCACAGACTGCTCTGTAGACTCTGTGAGTGTTAATGTCTGCTTTTCATGCTAACTTTGATGTGTGACGCTGAAAGGAAACGCTGCTTTTGTTTTTTGGTTTTTTTCTCAGCTCAGATTAACCGTTTCCACTCTGTGTCTTATGCAGCTTTTTGGGGCTCTTCTGAGGGGGTGTTGTGCTGATCTATCCTTTCTGAATCTTTCCAAAAATACCTTCTCCCACAGGTTAGTCATGTCCTAAAGATTACCTAAACAATGAAGATGTCCTCAAATCCAAATCTGGAAAAATATATTGTCATGTCACCATAAATAATTCATCTTTCTACATGCGTCATCCATCCTTTTTTTTTAATAAGATTTCTTTCTTATTGGCGCATCAGATTTTTGTGGAAGTCACTGGAACGTTTCATTTGTTTTTCTGTGTGTGTCTGTCTGCTGTATCTGTCCCTTCTGCTAAAGCTGTAGTTCTTATTCTTTGTCCGTGCTCTCAGGGATTAACTCATATTTATTTAGCGTGTCGGTAATAAGACTTCATCTCCTGTGTGTGTCTGTGCTCATCTCATCTCCGCTCTGTGCACTGTCCTTCTCTTAGATCCTTGTGGTATCTTGTTTTTTCTTGTTCTAACAGGAAAGTGAAGGACACCCTCCCGTTGTTTCGTCAGTTTTTCAGCTCGGCCTTCAGCCTCAGTCATGTCAGCTTTTCCTCTATGAAGCTGCCCCCTGATGTTCTCAGGTACCCGACATGTCGCTTTTTATTTTCCTATTCTAGTACGTTCTCTTTTCATCTCAACTCCTCAACAGTGAAGGGCTACAAAAAAAAAAAAAAGAGGCACGTGGATGTGAGCAGCCATATCAATCAGGTCTTTATTTTAAACCACAGGGCCCTCCTGATGGGGTTAATCTCTAATCCTCACATCACCGATCTTCATCTGGACATCAGCGGCTGCGAGGTGAGAGCTTCTTTAGTCTATTTGTTGCAGATTTTGGAGGTGTTATAGTGGCGGAGGTTGAGGTACATTAGCAGAGCAACAGGGCCACAAAAATATTTTCCAGGATTTGAAGCTGCTGTCTAAGTCAGAGGTGTCCGTCAACACAGCTCACCCAGTCTCTGACTGTGCAGAGGTGTTGATGTTGTCTGGAACAGAAATGTAAGTGAAAATGAAATGATGTAAGTGTTAAAAACCACAGAAAGCCATCTGTTGGTGTAGATACAGTCCTACATGCAGAGGCAGAATACCAAGAGAAGATGTGATTCACCTTGAGATGCTGGAGGATCTGGATGTTAAGGGGCGCTTATGGTTGACTCACCTGTTTAACATTGAAGGACCAGGCAGACTGAGGTGGTGGTCCCAATGTTTGGAAAATAGTGACCAAAGTTATGTTGAAAAGCCTTAGTGGAATCACACTTCTCAGCATGAGATCGTTAAACTTTAGATTCATTTGAAATAATGTGGCTTTCACCCAAATCATGGACCAGTGGTGCAGATCTTCAACCATGCAGAGTTGCTCAGGGGGGCATTAGAGGTGCAGTTCACATGTGTTTTGTGGATCTGGAAAATAGGTCTTTATATAGGGTCACTTTTAAAGGCTAGGTTTACATTGTTAACACTAATTTGAGCTGGAGTATCACTTGAATCCAGTCGTGTTTATGATGTTTCTGAACATGATCTCAAGGAATAGTCATAGAGAGAATCTGATTTAGAGCTCGCATTATCTCATCTCTGCCTTTTGCAGATGATGTAGTTCTGCTGGCGTCTTCAAGCCATGACCTTCAGCTTGCTGTGGAAGAGTTAACAGGTGATTGTGAAGAATGAGATCAGCTCCTCTAAATCTGAGGCCACGGTTCTCAGATGCTTCCTGGTGGTTAGGAGTTTGTTCTTTAAGTGGAGGAGTTCAAGTATCTTGTCTTGTTTATTAGTTTAATTCATTTTTATTTATACAGTTCATAACAAGGTCACTTCAAGGCACTTTATTGAAACGTCAAGTCCAATTCACATCAACACTCCAGATTGAAAGTTAGCTTTCTGAAAAGATTTCAATCAATTTTAAACAGCAAGTTAAAAAATGCTAATTTGGAAAAATGTCCCATTGAATGAACCAGACAATTTGATTAACAGTGAACTGGCAGGTCGTTAACACAATCAACACAAACCCTCATCCTGAGTAACACAGAAACCTTCAACAGAACCAGAACCAGGACGAACCTTCTGCCTCGACTGACTGGGGTCTGAGCTGACAGGAAAGAGACTCAGACAAAGAATTTGGACCCGTCGCCATGTCAATGGAAAGATAAACAAAGTTGAAGATAATAGAAATATTAACAATAATACATCCTAGCATGGAGGATAAAGACAGCAGCATCATGAATCAGGACTTCATCAGCAGTGATGAAGGCATCTTTCCAGTCAGCTTAGTTGAAGAAGGAACCGAGCTGAAAGACAAAGCTCTTGATTTACTGGTCCATCTATGTTCCAACCATCACATGTGTTCATGATATTTTGTCATAATTAGCAGTGTAAATGTAGCAGGACACAATTATCCAGTACAGCAGGTAATGTTAAGTAATTTAATGGGGAAATGAACATAAATAACGCTGGCAGAGCAGCAACTTAGATTGAAGTGGAGGACACAAACATCTGAAGAATATCCAACAACATAAACACGATCCAGCCACAAACTCAGGAACCAAAGAGCTTAAATACTGACCGAAAACAAAGGGAGGTGATCAGTACAAACGTGAGACACCTGGAGGAGAGGGAGAGGGAAACAAGCCTCTCCTGAAACACAAGGGGAAGAGGAAGCACAGGACGATACCAAAATAAGAGCAGGGCAGGAAGTGACAAGCGACCATAGAGCGACAAACAAAAACAATGAACTGAAGAGCAAAACAAAACCCACAGCAACCAAAACCCCAGAGTCACAACAGATTTGGAATATCCTGAATACAAGCGGCTAAAATAAGCTTCTGGTTCCTGGATATGAGCTTCATCCACAGCTAAGCAGAAGAAATCAAGTCCAGATTTTCTTTGTCCAGGAGCAGCATGAAGAAGAGCCTCTTTATCTAAAGAAATCAGCAGAGGCGGTTCAAGCTTGATGTTAAATTGCCACCTGGGTGCCTCCTTTTGGAGGTATTATACCACTCGGTAGAGACCCCATAGAAGATCCAGAACTCCCCAGAGGGACTCTGGTTCCTTGAGGAGGAGCTGGAGCATGTTACCAAGGAGATAAATGTCTGGATTTATCCTCTTTTGCCCTTCAACCTGACCTTCATAAACAGAAAAGGAAGGATTAATGTGATTCCTCCCTTACACAGCAAGATTAATTATTCTCCTGTTTTAAAACGTTCTCTGTTCTTCAGCTGTTCAGACTTGGAGCTGAATATGAAAAAAAAAATCTTATTTCTCTTTTTTATGTCTGCTATCTTTGTAACAGAAGTCAACCTTCAGCTTGTGCAACTACGATCTGACAAGAAAAAAGTGCTCACATCTGTCGGGCATGTTTAGAATATAACCAGCACTATTAGATCAGGGAAACGACAATGAGAAGGAGCAGATAGCAGGTGCAAATGATGCACAAAGCATGTATCAAAAAGCATGTGCATGTGTGAATCTGGGTCTAAATCTGCTACTCAGCTAGTGTATTAGGTTTGTTTGCAGAAAAGCTTTTAATTTTCAAATAGATTATTAACTAAATAAACACTGGATCAGTTCCACTACTATGTACAGATATTGGCTTTTCAAATTTAGCTGTGAGAGATAGTTTCTCCTCTGTGTAATGTTTTATTTAGGCTGCTAATCTATACGCCAATAAGGGAATGATGAAATTTGACAAGTGGGATGTTAATAAATTCTATTGTTTTCCCATCTGTGCTATTAGTTTTCAAATTGCATCGTAAATTATTAAGATTTAGTAAAATGCTACATAACTGTGCAGTGTAACATATTCTGCTGCAGATCAGAAGCGAAGCAAAGCTAGCTGTAACAAGCTTTAGACAGTCACAGATTCTCCCCGCTGTGGTAAAATAGAACAATACCCCAAAGACTGAAGCTAAAATGACTCTCATTCATGTTTGTGCACATGTTAGTTTTTCCCTCCTGTCTCTCCCTTCAGCTGAGGTCTGCAGGAGCTGCTGTAATCCAGGAACTCTTCCCCAGCGTCTCTTCCATTGCCACTCTGGATATCTCCGACAACGGTACCAGTTAGAACACTTTCTGCTTTGACCTTGACTTTTTGTCCTCTGTAAGAGGTCTAAGGGGGGCTGCTAATGGATCATACCATGCTGAGCTCTGTGTGTTGACAGGACTCGACCCAGATTTGCTCACGGTTCTGCCTGCCCTCTCAAGACACCCCTCCCTAAAACACCTTCATCTGGGCAAGAACTTCAACATCAAAAGCAGGTGCTGCCATCATTTCCTGTCGGGCTGTTCTGCAGTTATTTATGGGTTAACTGCTGACTTGTAAAAATTACAATGTGCACGTGCATAAACACATTGCAGATTTTTTTTTGTATAAGCTGCAAAGCATCACGTCTTTGTGTTTCCACACCTTTTTTTGGTGTGTCTACAGGGTTCTGGATGAAGTCTTACAGAAGTTGGTTCAACTCATACAGGAGGAGGAATGTGTGAGTGATAACACAGGAAACACTCATAAATAACTTGTGCACTGCAAAATTTGCGATTTTTTTTTTTTTTCAGCTCCTCTCATTCATCAGATCATTCGACTGTGTGCAGTATCAAATTTAGCGTAGTTATTCGTTCATCATTAAAAGATGAGCTTGGTGGGAGTTTAATCTTTGTCACAGATAAAACAGTATGAGACGCATCATTTTTTTATGTTTGACTGCAGATGTGTGACCATGATGAATTATTACTCCCCCTCTGTTAACAGTTTCTACACCACCACTCTCACATGTTGTAAATAATTCACACATGCTGCATGTACAGTTATGTTGGCAAGCTGTCACATCGATATGCAGTAAATTTCACTTCTGCACTTTATCCTCTAGGCGTCCCATTCAGTTTATTTTTTTATATTTCTCAGCTTCATTTTTAATGTGCCCCACACACACATACGCAAACATACACAGACGCTCACTCATGCACATTTGAACCCACATGATTCTTTTTATTTTTTGCTTGCCTCTGCAGGCCCTGCAGTCTCTGTCCCTGTGCGACTCACGCTTGCGATCTCGGGGCACGGTGCTGGTCAACGCTCTGGGCAGCAACACCTGCCTGAGGAAAGTGGATCTGAGTGGAAACAATATGGATGACATCGGAGCCAAGATGCTCAGCAAAGCCCTGCAGATCAACACAACGCTGAGGTGAAGCAAAAGAATGTGGGGGGGGGGGGATATGCAGTATGTTGTGCCTCATATGGATGGTTGTTATTCTGTGACACTCACAACTTCACCCTGCAGGAGTGTGACATGGGATCGCAATAACACCTCCGCTGCAGGATTCCTCGACGTGGCCCGAGCCCTTGAACAGTAAGAACAATATTTTATAATTAGTTTTGCTTATACGTGTTCTGCATTCTGCAGGTAATAACCCAAGGTTACCTTATTTGTTTTGTCTTAAAACAGACTTTAATAAACTATTTTACTGTGTTTTTGAAAATATTTCACCTCATTAAAAGTTTGAACTTTTGCTATCTTAAACGGTCCAGACTCACCTAAAGGCTAAAGATGACAAGTTTGCACAGATCAAAGTATTACTCTCTAGTTTCAGGGCACAGGAGGAATATTTTTGGATGGTCTCTGTCTGGTGGGGGTGTTTAACTTTTTTTAACCCTAAAATTAAAAAAAGAACTTAACACCCACCAACCCTCCCCTTTTAATCACCATTTTTAGTCTGGTACCATCTCATTTAATAAGTTGACCCTTCAATCATTTTTTTTGCTCTCTCTCTTTTCTTAGTAATTTCACCTTGCAGTACATGCCTCTACCCCTAAGTGACATCAGCCAGGCGTACCGCAGCGCTCCTGAGAAGACTGAGCAGGCCCTGACCAAGGTTAGTGCAACAATCGCTGTCAGAACACATTTATCAGAGGAGTCACAGAAAATCTGTGACACAGAAACGAAGAAAAAAAAACACATTTTTAAGCATGAAACTCTATTGTTTCAAATCTTGGTCAATTTTGGAGGAGAGTGAAAATAGCTGTCAGGATATTTTAATACCTCTAAGTTAAATAACTATCAAAAAGACCATCAGTCAGACACAGACGTATGGTTTTAATGAGCTTTGCAAAGGAGAACGCCCCAACCAAGATAATGAGACAATTCTGATGTGTTCACCTCTGCATTGCCTTTTTATTCACAAAGACACCTCCCATCTGGATGGAGCAAGGGAGGGAAACAAGTGTGGGTCAGATAATGAAGTCAGAGTGGAATAAACAAACACATCATTGGATGAACAACAGTCACAGTCGTAAACTGACTGGTTTCCAAGATAAACACAGAAGCGTTTTTTCAGGCCAGGCCTCTTTCAGTTCACTTACTCCTGCAGCATGACCTGTGACCTTTTACCAACATCGTAAAACCTTAAAATCTCCAACAATAGCTGTTTTAAATTGTTTATTTCACTCGATCCCCAAAGTGACACTTTAGATCAGGTACAAACTCCGAGCTGAGAGCTTTATAACACCTCCTGTCCGTGGTCATGAATACAGATCAGACCTGCAAACAAGTTGTCATGTAAGAAGTAAAGAATGTTTTAAATATAATCTCAGCAAAAGCAGAAAAAAAGGTTTAAGCTGTATTATAATATAATCTACTGTAGCTATAAATGTCGTCTTATATAACTTCAGTCATTTCAGAAATGTAACCTTTGATCAGTAAATCAACTTCCCCTCTATTATTAGTTGTCTTCTTCTTTGTCTGACTGTGCTACAGATCCAGCGTGCTCTGGTCAGGAACAATCAGACGCAGCGCTTCTCTCAGCGACAGGCGCTGCGGCTGCACCAAGGTCTGGTCACCAGCACAGCTGAACAGGTAGCGCTCGTCTCCCTGGACGTCCTGAAGCATTTAATAAGTGTTCGTTTCATAACTGCTAACCTTGTTTCCAAGGTGATGGAGCGCCTCTGCGTGCGCATCCAGCAGCAGGTGTGTGTGTTAAGGGGCGTCGGAGAGAAGGAGGAGATTCAGTCTGCGAAACAAGTGCTTAAAGAGGCCCGAAACTCCCGAGCAGTGAGTGATTTGAAACGCATGGATGGAACATGTTGGGGGGGTTTCGTTAGATTTGAATGTATCTTTTCTCCTCGGCGCTCACAGCTTTATCCCTCCCTGTGCGAGCTGGCTCACGTTCTGTCCGTGGACGGGCCAGTGCGGCAGAGGCTGGACTCTCTGGCCGGTGAACTCGCCAAAGCTGCAGATAAAGAGCTGCAGGTAAATCTCACCTTTCAAAGAATGATCCCCCGACATATGACAGAGTTTCTGACTGCTGCCACCCGTTTCAGGTGATCGTCGACTCAATGGTGTCACTCTGTCGCGAGCTCTGCCCTTTATCTTCCTCTGCAGCCGAGAGATTAAGTCCTCCGCTCTCGTCTGTCTCTGAGCGCGTGTCCATCCCCCGCTCCGCCATCCGCACCGCCCTGATGGAGAGAGCGGCGCAGGACATTCACAGAGCTCTGGAGTAAGAGAAGCACCAAACAAAAAAGTCTGAATTTGATAAGGAGAGTATTGATTTTGCTCTGAGCCTGTTGTCACATTTTTTTCTCCCTTTCCCGATCTTCCTCCAGAGAAGTCAAGCTGTCTGTGGTTTCGTATCTCACCAACTCCATCGTGGACCAGATCCTGCAGGAGCTCTACGCCACACACAAGACGCTGGTAAAGTTCTCACACTGAAAAGGGTGTGAAAGACTCACAGATTGATTGAACGAGCGGGTGTCAAAACGTTTAAGAGCGCCGTCTGTCTCAGACCCGGCAGGTGTCTCACCTTAAATGCTGGGAGGGGACGTGCGAAGACGGGACAGCTTGGACTTTTAACAGACACAGAGACTCCCTGGACATCACAGACGAAGAGCTCGGCACCAGCATAGTGAGTGTGCTCTGTACTTTGACACGCCGTGGTTCTGATCCTATATGTTAAAGAGATGCTGTAAAATGATTCGATCTGCAAAAACACCTGAACGGAGTCGACTACGTCGAGTCTGTTTCCTTTTAAATCCCTGACAGCTTCGCTTCATTCACCTTGTTCTGTAGAGTTTCCTGCAGCTGTCTCTGTGGAAATTTAATTTAAAGAGATTTAAAGGATTTTGCCTGGTTAGAACTGTATCTCTTAAAGAGTCTGCTGCCAGAATACATAGTTTTCTGTTAAATAGCTCAAGAAAAAGAGAATTATCATGTTTCCCTCTCTGCCTCAAGTGTTTGTTTTACTCTCTCTCTAGAAATTTACATTCTGAAAGCGTGTTAAATTAGTCGCTTAAACTTTCCCAATAAGCGTTTTCTCATCACCCTCCAAGTATCTTCAGTTTCATTTTCGGTTTCTATTTGATTTGAAATGAAATTGTTGTTAGAATGATAGACCTCTTCCCTCTCTAGTCACATCTTCATTACTTTATTGATTAAAAGAAATCCCACTCGTTTACCAGATTATAAATCTGAGCAACACATCTAATTCCAGCCAGCAGCTCAAGTCTTGACAGAAATGAGGGCGCCTGTCTCGTTCCCTGTGGTTTTAGCATCTGAAACATTATTCTGTTTTTTTTTCTTCTTCTGTTGTCCTGACAGGAACACTGCAGTTAAAGGTCACACATTTTCAGAGGCTTCATCTCCTCCACTGGAAACACTTTAACAATGCTTGAGTTGATGATGCATTGTCAATTCAGCTGTCTTGGCCTTTAGGAGCTGCCACTGATTGGAGTGATTGAAGCGCACGTTGAATGTCAGTGTTTCAAAGGGCCTATAATTACAACCAGAGAAGCTTTGGTTTAAAACAATCACAATATTTACATACAGCCGATAATGAGCGTTTCTGTGTCGGTTTTCAGATCTTTTCTCTTCGCTACAGGTGATAAATGGCTTCGCTTGGCCTGTTCACAGAGTTATTTCACTTAATCACATGATAAAGACCTTTTTTTTTTTTATCCGTATGTTTGTCTGTTTTAGCAAAATTAACCAGTTTGGACACATTTTTTGTAGAAACTGGGAAAGTTTTCATTGGATACACATGAAAATGATGGTCAATCCAATTCAAGATGGCTGCTTTAGATTTTTTTTTTCTACTTTGGCCACACATGATTCAAATTGATTGATAAGTCACAGGTTTTTTTCAGAAGTTGTCAGATAATCTGCTCATTGGAATCAGCCGTGTTGGAGCAGGAACACGTCTAAAACATGCATGACCGTGTGCTTTGAAGACCAAGGTTGGGAAACACTGTTCTGTCAATACAAAAGTCACTTTATTCTCTTTAGTCTTATAATGTTACCAAAATGATATAACTCCATCTTTTCTCAACATCAGAGGATTTTATTTTGAAACTCTCACATGGAAGCGTTGGATCTTTTGTTTAAATGATCAAATTTCGCAGAAGAAATGTTCAGATGAGCTTGATCAAGATGATCGTTCTATTTTTATCCTCATACCAGGCTGTAGAGCAGGAGGGCCGAGCAAAGCCTAAAAAAATCAGCAAATGTCTCTCCATTTTAAAAGAGCAGCTCGATATTTACAAGACGGTGGTTAAAACTGCAGGAATAACATGACATTTTTCTTCATTTTGAGCCCGTCATGTGCGTGTAGTCGGATTTTGTGATGCTGAAACTGCCACAGTGTGTATGATGAACGCCAGATTAACTCATGAACCAAAAACTCTGATTGCCAAGTTAATGTAAATGTTTATTAGGAAAAAAAATGATACAGATAATTACATTCATTGCCCTGAAAGATGATGTTTTATTTTTTGTTGTCTTCTGTCTTTCCCAGGATACAATTGCAATAAAGAAGCGCAGCTCGCGAACAAGAAGAATCCGTCCTGTCTCCACCAGGCTGAGTGAGTACTGCTGCGTTTCCTCTCTCACCTCCTTCATCCTGATTCTCTCATAACTCCATCACTCTGTTTTCTGTCCAGTCGTTCCCTTTTTTAAAGGATTTTAATTGAGCCTTTTTTAACCGTCTGTTCTTTACACCTTGTTTTCTCTCAGGCTTGTGTGATGACTCCAGCTCGTCTCCTCCTCCGTCTTTGCCATCGTACTCATCACCTATGTCCCATTCGGCATCGTGGGAGGGCCTGTCCGAGCTGCCCACTCAGGGTCTGCCTCTCCATCACGTGACACGGGTTCGACCGAGGCCTCCGCGGAGACACAGGGGGGCACACGTCCCTGCAGAGACAGTAGGATTGATATTCTTCAAGCTACTAAATCATGAATTCTGTTGCTTCCTAAGTCGTGTATTTTCTGATGTTTCTGCCTGCTGGCTGTGACTCCTGTCACCCGCTCCTGTGATTAGATTATCCCATCTGACTGAACGTGGCATAATCCAGTTTTTTATTGCATACATAACATTTACAAATGAAACCCATTGACGTGACCTCTGTGTGCACAGCACTGCAGTGAAAATGGAGGAATTAGCCCTCTGGATGATGGACTCCCAGATTTTTATTCCAAAAGAGTTCTACCTGACAGGTAAACACTATCTTTCATCTACTGTTTTTTTTTTTTTAATTTTACATTCAACATTTTTCTTCTCATTTACATCCTTGTTTGAAGTGAACCTCCAATAACCTGCTGATTTAATTTATTTCAAAGTACTTCCATTTTCCTGAGGATACTATTGGTTTCCAGATAGGACTTTCTCAGTAAGCATCATTTTCCATTATTTCACAGCTCATTAAAAATGAATAAAAGCACTTCACTACTGCTTGAGATGGATAATCCATCACACCAAACATTGTTACCCCGAAATTACTGTTGTAAGCGAATGCAGCTGTGCAGAAAACTCTGCTGATGTCCAGGTAGTTCATTGTTCAAACAGTCTTTGAATCCTCCAGTAACAATAAGAATCAAATAAATAAAAAACACGATAGGGGGAGGGGTCAGGGTTGGATTAAAGGAATGAAGCATAATACAGGAAATAATTTAAAACTGCTTTGGTCTGCTTTAGACAAGATTTGGAGAAAGATCAACAGTGTGGAATTTGTTATATGAGGGCACTGAAATGAATATCACTCAGAAAAAAATAGAAGATTAAGTCTCAGATTTAAAGGTACAGTATGTAAGAATTTTACAGTGAAATAATCACACAACAGTTTAATGTCCCACTGATGTTGAAAATAAAGTTACATTGTAACAGATCTCGATCTCAGTCGGCTGGATGGTTGCTAGTTTCTGTCATTTTATAAAAGCTAACCCGGACTGGAATCATTATTTACACGTCCAGACTTCCTGGTTCCATAACGAATCACATGTGAGTCTGCAAGGCTGCCAAGTCTTCAACACAAGCAGCTGTAAATCCACAAAGACCAGCAGCAAAAAGTAAGAAACCACCTCATACTTCCAACTGAGCTGCACGTGATGGGGCGTTCAAACGCACTCAGGAAAATTCAACGCCTAAATAGGCCTTCAGATATTCCCAACAATTTAACAAATACAAGAGAAATGAAACAAGAATCAACATCAGAACTGGCAACCCAATAGAAAAATCAGGGAGGGGAGGGGGTGAGTGGCTGAGAGCGGATGTTTTTTCTACATGATCTGCAGGACTCGGATTTCACAACAAGGTCTAATTCTTACATACTGCACCTTTAATAAGATACAAGTTATGTTATTATAAGCTGTTTGAGAAAGGATCGACGCTTGTAACTGGGCTCTGCCAGATCTATGTGTAGACCCACCTTTTGTCAAGTTGGGGACACACATACATCTGGAACTGCTCCATTTGAAACCGTCTCTAAAAGGGAGGGACATCTGGTATAATATTTTAAGCTGATTGGAGGACGAGCCAGCAAGTGTCTGCATTTGATGATTTGTCTTTAGCCAATCACAGTGAATCAAGCTCTTGCAACTCCATTTGGGAGTAAAACACACACATTGTTACCACTAAGAAAAGCAAAACACATCTTTACCATCAAGAAATGCACAAATTTCTTACCTTTGATCATTTTTTTAACCATGAAATCGTCTCTAGTCCTAAAATAGATTTAATAGCCGCATTTATGTGTATATCCACTAGCAGCCATGTTTGTTTTGCTTTGCCTGCCTGGCACTTGCTGCCAATCATACCTGAACACCCGCCCCAAAGCACAATGCTAACACATGATTGGTCCAAAAAAATGTTACAGATCTATGTGTAGACCCACCTTTTGTCAAGTTGGGGACACACATACATCTGGAACTGCTCCATTTGAAACCGTCTCTAAAAGGGAGGGACATCTGGTATAATATTTTAAGCTGATTGGAGGACGAGCCAGCAAGTGTCTGCATTTGATGATTTGTCTTTAGCCAATCACAGTGAATCAAGCTCTTGCAACTCCATTTGGGAGTAAAACACACACATTGTTACCACTAAGAAAAGCAAAACACATCTTTACCATCAAGAAATGCACAAATTTCTTACCTTTGATCATTTTTTAACCATGAAATCATCTCTAGTCCTAAAATAGATTTAATAGCCGCATTTATGTGTATATCCACTAGCAGCCATGTTTGTTTTGCTTTGCCTGCCTGGCACTTGCTGCCAATCATACCTGAACACCCGCCCCAAAGCACAATGCTAACACATGATTGGTCCAAAAAAATGTTACCAAGAAAGATGGTTTTAGCTGACACGGTACAAGATGGATTTTTGCGGGTTTGGAAAGCTCCAAATCTCACGAGAATCCATCTTGCAGCGCAAGGTTACAAGTTTGATCCTAAAAAAGCAAAACTGATGATGACTTCTTTTGTTCTAAATCAAGCTGTGATATCCTGATTTTAAATGTTCCCACATTGTATTTTTGGAGCCAGACTTTGAACACAGGAGACACAAAGCTCAACGTACTGTCACGTTACTTAATCACAGCTTAGCATTCTAGAAAAATAATTATTTCAACATAAAACAGAAGGGTTAGAAATATGATAATCAACAGGAAATAAATCTGAGGTCTATTTTCATTTTGTCCCAAATGTCCAATTTCTTTACATGGAGGGGGCGGGACTTAATAATCAGGCTAAATCCAGCCACTCGTTTGTTTCTGCTTCAATTCCTTCCATATTTGGAGATTTTTTTGTTAGTGTTATAGGTTTTGATTTACATCTCAATGGCCCGTTTCTGACTCACCAGTCATTTAGTGTTCAGACTTGATGGTTTACGTTCTGCTTTTTTTTATAGTTTTTCAATAATGTATGTAAATTATTACCCAAACAGATCAAAGCCAGCTGCTTATGAGTTTTAATCATCTCTCTACCAGCACATGTTTTATATTATCATCTGTACAGATAAGCACAGAGCTGTTTTTGATTAAATCACAAAAACATTATATATCTTAGAACTTCCTGTTGTGGTTGTTAAGGATCAGACATGTTTCCTAGAACAAGCAGAAAACTGGATTAATGACAGATCAACTTTACTCTGAAAACACGGACTCAAATCTCACTAGTTGAGTGAACAGAACCTGTTAATTAGTGAGAAGCAGAGCAGGTATCCTGTGGAAATGTAATTGACCACAGGTAAATAGGATGGGTATTCTGTGAGCCTGCCAGACGGCGCAGAGCGAAAAACACACAGACAAAGGAGAGTAAACAAAAAGAAAGAGAATCAAATATCGCTGCCAGATTCAAACACAGATTTATCTGATTTAATTTCTTCTTTGTTTNAGGAAATAAATCTGAGGTCTATTTTCATTTTGTCCCAAATGTCCAATTTCTTTACATGGAGGGGGCGGGACTTAATAATCAGGCTAAATCCAGCCACTCGTTTGTTTCTGCTTCAATTCCTTCCATATTTGGAGATTTTTTTGTTAGTGTTATAGGTTTTGATTTACATCTCAATGGCCCGTTTCTGACTCACCAGTCATTTAGTGTTCAGACTTGATGGTTTACGTTCTGCTTTTTTTCTGTTTTTTATAGTTTTTCAATAATGTATGTAAATTATTACCCAAACAGATCAAAGCCAGCTGCTTATGAGTTTTAATCATCTCTCTACCAGCACATGTTTTATATTATCATCTGTACAGATAAGCACAGAGCTGTTTTTGATTAAATCACAAAAACATTATATATCTTAGAACTTCCTGTTGTGGTTGTTAAGGATCAGACATGTTTCCTAGAACAAGCAGAAAACTGGATTAATGACAGATCAACTTTACTCTGAAAACACCGACTCAAATCTCACTAGTTGAGTGAACAGAACCTGTTAATTAGTGAGAAGCAGAGCAGGTATCCTGTGGAAATGTAATTGACCACAGGTAAATAGGATGGGTATTCTGTGAGCCTGCCAGACGGCGCAGAGCGAAAAACACACAGACAAAGGAGAGTAAACAAAAAGAAAGAGAATCAAATATCGCTGCCAGATTCAAACACAGATTTATCTGATTTAATTTCTTCTTTGTTTGAAACCCTGATAAATCCTGAAACTGTTCTGTTATCTTTAATCAGTCAAAATCTCATCTGCCTTGTTCTTTATCCTTTTTTGTCTCTGATAATTGAGGGTGGCTGTTTTCCTCTGACTGGTTTGTTGTGTTTGAAGTCATCTCATCGCTCTGACTGTTGATTCACTCTGAGGCTGACTTCACACATTCTCCAGTCCATCATCTTTGCTTAGTTAAACAAAAGATGTAGATGTTGTCACTTTTTAATGATTACAGGCTGCTTGGAGACGTTCGGAGGGCTGGGTGACAAATCATTGTTGGTAATTTAATGGCTGCGTGCTGCTGAGCAAATGAGCCGAGCTCTGTGTGAATTAAAATCTCAAGGAGTTGGTGAATTTTGTTAATTGGTATAATTAGTTAACTGCTATATAATGAAACATCCTGACATTAGAATAAGGAAATTACATGAGGTAGAGTTTATTCAGAGTTTATTACATAGATAAAGAATAAAAGGGACTGAACTCATGAAGGAGCTGATCAGATGAAATATTTCTTCTAACCAACCGCCTAATAGGTCAAATCATTAGTTTTAATTTGACTTCACTTACAAAATATACGTAGTATAAAAAAATACTATTGAGGTTTATCACTGAGTATCAGGAGATGTAGCCTAGCAACGCTCAAGCTGCAGCAGCAGGTCAGACAAACGGGCAACCCAGATGGCTGCGATGAATTCAGTGACATCTTAACAGAAGGGGCTCCTCAAGTGTGTGAACGAGCAAGATGATTGTGCCCAACCGGACTGTGTGTGTGTGACATTCGACTTCTCTCACCTCTTTCAGTCAGCTCTCATCTCTGCACAAAGCGCACTCCCTGAGGAGGAAGAAAAGGAGGAACATGCTGGCCATCTTCGGTTTCCGTAAAAACCGCAGCCAGACTCTGACCAATCAGGGGCCGGAGTCTGAATCCGAGGTGTATGGAGATGGGTGTCACACTGTCGCTACAGCACCCACAGGGTTAGTACATGTGCACACACGTATACACGGCTTATTTTTAGATCAGGCATGTCCTTGAACATGAAACCCAAAGTTCATGTGATGCACCAGATCACACAGCATCACTAAGAGCTCCTTTGTTTTTATCCCATACACTCGACGTCGACACGTTTTCAGATGATCATTTCATTTCTTGGTTCTTAGCAATCAGCAGCGCCAAGTCTCGGAAATACTCAACAAATACAGCTCTGAACCTCCATCTTGTCTTTGTTGATCTAAGAAACGGTGGCGAGCTGCCAAAGCGAAAGCAGGCTGAAACCAGAGTGTTTACACAGGTGTGGCCGACTGCTGTCGGCTCGGTTCTGGATCCAAAAGCCAAACAAGTGATTTAGAATAAACACGCTTTTTGTTGAACACAGATTATTATGGTGAGTTTTCAGATCTTTGCCAAAATAGTGACACTTACTAATTACCCCGTTCTTAATGATTACCTGAGTTGCACAGTAACAATTTACAGGGTGAATTATTGTAAGTTTCCTGTTTCAGAACGGCTTTGGAGAATGTTTACACGCTCCTCCAGCCTCCACGGTCTGGTGCCAGAGCTGGATCTCCCAATGATGGAGCTGATGGAAAAATAGTCGATCATCAGGGTAAAAGTACTCTTGTTCAGAGTCCTCCAGCGGTGCCAGGCATCCCTCACCCTTCCATGGGGGGTGGAAAACACCCGTTTTATTCTCCCAGAGAGGTACAGTGTCATCCACTCATCACAATCACTCTAAATGCCACTGTTCTGAGTCTGTTTTGTCCTTTTTGTCTTGGGATTTGACAGATTTCTGAGGTGGACACTGTGTTGGAACAGCTGGCAGAGACGGACAAGTACTGGGCAGATGACAAACAGAGGACGACAGATGTTCTGCAGGCAGAAAACGTCTGGATGATAGAGGGTCGGCCGAGCGATCCGCACGCAGAGAGGCAGCGGTTTGATGACAGGCTGCAAGAAAGTACTTTTGGAGATCCAAGAATGAGTGAGAGACAAACTGACAGGTACTGGACTGAGACCAGACATTCAGATAGACACATGGACAGACAATGGACTGTTGATAAACACACCCAGTGGCAGATTGACAGAAAAATAGAAAAGCAGTGGATGGGAGGTAGACAGATAGAAAGATCGTGGTCTGAGAACAGGTCAATGGACATGCAGGTGGACAATCAGAGGACTGAGAACAGACACCTGGGAAGAAAGTTGGACAGACAAGTCCAGGCAATTCATTTGGCTCAAAGGCCGCTGCCTCCATACCCATCAGATAGGACGCCCTCGCCAAAACAAGAAAGTGACCCTCTGAAAAGCACTGAGGTGTCAGCAGCCATAGAGTGGCATCCGCAGGACTCGCAGGGAGACAAGCACACACGACCTGATGGTGATGGGGGTTCCACAATGGGGAGGAGGAGCAGCGGAGATGCAGGAGGAGGTGTCTCTGCAGGCCGAGCATCTCACTGCTCGTCAAAACCAGATCCCCCGCCACAAAGCAGTAAACCAAACCTGTCCAAGCTGCTGCAGAGACATCGACGCGAGAGCTCAGACACGTTACCAGGTACGTACCTGCACATCCACAGTCATGTGCTGCTGGTCAGAAAACTCAGTTTAATGAGCCAAGACTTCAGCTTATTTCACAGCCTCTTTGTTTTTTTGGAACAGAGGAGGAAGGAGATGAAGAGAGGGATCCTGGAAGGATGGAGAGGCGAGAGAGAAGACGAGACTCTGAGGGTCAGCCACCTCCAATTCCTGAGAAGGTGAAACGTGTCTTAAAAACTGCATCCTGTGTTCAAAATATTTCATGTTATAGAATATTAACACAAAACAACAGTTCAAGTACATGCTGAGTACTTCATTGTTTTACTTAAATGTATTTAATCCCCAGCCAAAGCCCTCCTCTTATGTGACATATCCAAAAGAATTAGCCAGTGAAAGGGACTTGCCTCCTCCTCCTGTTCCACCTCCGGTCAACAAGTCAACACACGGGCTGCCAGACAGATCTGCAAGTCAAGGTACTGAAAATACTCAATAACAGGTAAAAGCTACAGCTCTGGTCTAAACGTCTGTGCAAGATCAATAAACTGAAGTTTAGATGGTTTAACAATGTAATAAATCTGGGTAACACTTTACAATAAGGTACACAAAAATGTGCTTAGTTACTAGGGAACGACTAGGGAGGTAATGAGGAACGAACAAGGGACTAATAGTTACATAGTACCTTCTGGTAAAACACCCACCAGCCTTATTCAGGGACTGGTAGGTAGGTAACCAGTACCTACTGGTTATCTACCTATCCAGGGACTGTAAGGTAGTTTTCTAAGGAACAAGGGAGGGATGAACCAGGGACTAATAGGTAGTTGACCAGTACCTACTGGTGACAACACAATGAATTTGGGACAAATAAAATAATAACTTAAGTGTTATTTGAAGTGTGTGTGTGTGTGTGTGTGTGTGTGTGTGTGTGGGTTTATATTTCTGACCTCCTGGGGACCCGTTTCCTGACTTTTACTATCTTTCTGGGGTCCGAGGGTTCTTGTGGGGACCGAAGCCTGGTCCCCATGAGGGGGACTCCCCTTTTTAAGGTTAGGGGTTAGGTTTATAGGTATGGTGTGAATAGAGTTTTAGTTAGTCTTAGGGTTAGTTATAGATCAGTAATGGTTAAGGTTAGTAAAAGGGTTTGGGTTAGGTATAAATCTAGTTACTAAAATCAATGGAAGTCAATGGACGGTCCCCATAAGGATAACAAAACACACTTGTTGGTGTGTGTGTGTGTGTGTGTGTGTGTTTGTTTGTGTGTCTGTGTGTTAATAAAACTGTACACTGGTACACTAAAAACTGCTTTCTATTGCAATTCTTATCTCTTCAGTTTTTGGAAATTAGATTGCCGTGTTCATGACCTTATAGTTAAAAAATGGTTGATTTACATTATTTATTTAAAAGAAAAATCAGTTATTTGTCAAGATCGAGATAATAACAAAATGTAGTAGGTAATGGTTAGGTACTGAGTAAGTAATGATTTGTTCCTTAGTAGGTACTTAGGAGGAGGCTTCACTTTACTTTAGGGTACACAAATGTAGTAGGTACATCCCTGGTTCATCCCTCTCTCGTTTCTTAGATAACTATCTATTAGTCCCTGGTTCGTCCCTCCCTCGTTTCTTAGATAACTATCTATTAGTCCCTGGTTCGTCCCTCCCTCGTTTCTTAGATAACTACCTATTAGTCCCTGGTTTGTCCCTCCCTCGTTCCTTAGATAACTATCTATTAGTCCCTGGTTCGTCCCTCCCTCGTTCCTTAGATAACTATCTATTAGTCCCTGGTTCGTCCCTCCCTCGTTCCTTAGATAACTACCTATTAGTCCCTGGTTCATCCCTTCCTCGTTTCTTAGATAACTACCTATTAGTCCCTGTTTCATTCCTCCCTCGTTACTTAGATAACTACCTATTAGTCCCTGGTTTGTCCCTCCCTCGTTCCTTAGATAACTACCTATTAGTCCCTGGTTCATCCCTCCCTCGTTTCTTAGATAACTACCTATTAGTTCCTGAATAAGACTGCTAGGTAGTTAACCAGTCTTATTCAGGGACTAATAGGTAGTAACCAGTACCTACTGGTTAGATAACTACCTATTAGTCCCTGGTTCATCCCTCCCTCGTTTCTTAGATAACTACCTATTAGTCCCTGTTTCATCCCTCCCTCGTTCCTTAGATAACTACCTATTCGTCCCTGGTTCATCCCTCCCTCGTTTCTTAGATAACTACCTATTAGTCCCCGATTCATCCCTTCCTTGTTTCTTAGATAACTACCTATTAGTNTGAAGTGTGTGTGTGTGTGTGTGTGTGTGTGTGTGTGTGTGTGGGTTTATATTTCTGACCTCCTGGGGACCCGTTTCCTGACTTTTACTATCTTTCTGGGGTCCGAGGGTTCTTGTGGGGACCGAAGCCTGGTCCCCATGAGGGGGACTCCCCTTTTTAAGGTTAGGGGTTAGGTTTATAGGTATGGTGTGAATAGAGTTTTAGTTAGTCTTAGGGTTAGTTATAGATCAGTAATGGTTAAGGTTAGTAAAAGGGTTTGGGTTAGGTATAAATCTAGTTACTAAAATCAATGGAAGTCAATGGACGGTCCCCATAAGGATAACAAAACACACTTGTTGGTGTGTGTGTGTGTGTGTGTGTGTGTGTGTTTGTTTGTGTGTCTGTGTGTTAATAAAACTGTACACTGGTACACTAAAAACTGCTTTCTATTGCAATTCTTATCTCTTCAGTTTTTGGAAATTAGATTGCCGTGTTCATGACCTTATAGTTAAAAAATGGTTGATTTACATTATTTATTTAAAAGAAAAATCAGTTATTTGTCAAGATCGAGATAATAACAAAATGTAGTAGGTAATGGTTAGGTACTGAGTAAGTAATGATTTGTTCCTTAGTAGGTACTTAGGAGGAGGCTTCACTTTACTTTAGGGTACACAAATGTAGTAGGTACATACATCCCTGGTTCATCCCTCTCTCGTTTCTTAGATAACTACCTATTAGTCCCTGGTTCATCCCTCTCTCGTTTCTTAGATAACTACCTATTAGTCCCTGGTTCATCCCTCTCTCGTTTCTTAGATAACTACCTATTAGTCCCTGGTTCGTCCCTCCCTCGTTCCTTAGATAAGTACCTATTAGTCCCTGGTTCATCCCTTTTTCGTTCCTTAGATAACTACCTATTAGTCCCTGGTTCGTCCCTCCCTCGTTCCTTAGATAACTACCTATTAGTCCCTGGTTCATCCCTCTCTCGTTTCTTAGATAACTATCTATTAGTCCCTGGTTCGTCCCTCCCTCGTTTCTTAGATAACTATCTATTAGTCCCTGGTTCGTCCCTCTCTCGTTTCTTAGATAACTATCTATTAGTCCCTGGTTCGTCCCTCCCTCGTTTCTTAGATAACTATCTATTAGTCCCTGGTTCGTCCCTCCCTCGTTCCTTAGATAACTATCTATTAGTCCCTGGTTCGTCCCTCCCTCGTTCCTTAGATAACTACCTATTAGTCCCTGGTTCGTCCCTCCCTCGTTCCTTAGATAACTACCTATTAGTCCCTGTTTCATTCCTCCCTCGTTACTTAGATAACTACCTATTAGTCCCTGTTTCATCCCTCCCTCGTTACTTAGATAACTACCTATTAGTCCCTGGTTCATCCCTCCCTCGTTCCTTAGATAACTACCTATTAGTCCCTGGTTCATCCCTCCCTCGTTTCTTAGATAACTACCTATTAGTCCCTGGTTCATCCCTCCCTCGTTCCTTAGATAACTACCTATTAGTCCCTGGTTCATCCCTCCCTCGTTACTTAGATAACTACCTATTAGTCCCTGTTTCATCCCTCCCTCGTTCCTTAGATAACTACCTATTAGTCCCTGGTTCATCCCTCCCTCGTTTCTTAGATAACTACCTATTAGTCCCCGATTCATCCCTTCCTTGTTTCTTAGATAACTACCTATTAGTCCCTGGTTCATCCCTCCCTCGTTTCTTAGATAACTACCTATTAGTCCCCGATTCATCCCTTCCTTGTTTCTTAGATAACTACCTATTAGTTCCTGAATAAGACTGCTAGGTAGTTAACCAGTCTTATTCAGGGACTAATAGGTAGTAACCAGTACCTACTGGTTAGATAACTACCTATTTGTCCCTGGTTCATCCCTCCCTTGTTCCTTAGATTACTACCTATCAGTCCCTGTTTCATCCCTCCCTCGTTCCTTAGATAACTACCTATTAGTCCCTGGTTCATCCCTCCCTCGTTTCTTAGATAACTACCTATTAGTCCCTGTTTCATCCCTCCCTCGTTCCTTAGATAACTACCTATTAGTCCCTGTTTCATCCCTCCCTCGTTCCTTAGATAACTACCTATTAGTCCCTGGTTCATCCCTCCCTCGTTTCTTAGATAACTACCTATTAGTCCCCGATTCATCCCTTCCTTGTTTCTTAGATAACTACCTATTAGTTCCTGAATAAGACTGCTAGGTAGTTAACCAGTCTTATTCAGGGACTAATAGGTAGTAACCAGTACCTACTGGTTAGATAACTACCTATTAGTCCCTGTTTCATCCCTCCCTCGTTCCTTAGATAACTACCTATTAGTCCCTGGTTCATCCCTCCCTCGTTTCTTAGATAACTACCTATTAGTCCCCGATTCATCCCTTCCTTGTTTCTTAGATAACTACCTATTAGTTCCTGAATAAGACTGCTAGGTAGTTAACCAGTCTTATTCAGGGACTAATAGGTAGTAACCAGTACCTACTGGTTAGATAACTACCTATTAGTCCCTGGTTCATCCCTCCCTCGTTTCTTAGATAACTACCTATTAGTTCCTGAATAAGACTGCTAGGTAGTTAACCAGTCTTATTCAGGGACTAATAGGTAGTAACCAGTACCTACTGGTTAGATAACTACCTATTAGTCCCTGGTTCATCCCTCCCTCGTTTCTTAGATAACTACCTATTAGTCCCTGTTTCATCCCTCCCTCGTTCCTTAGATAACTACCTATTAGTCCCTGGTTCATCCCTCCCTCGTTTCTTAGATAACTACCTATTAGTCCCCGATTCATCCCTTCCTTGTTTCTTAGATAACTACCTATTAGTTCCTGAATAAGACTGCTAGGTAGTTAACCAGTCTTATTCAGGGACTAATAGGTAGTAACCAGTACCTACTGGTTAGATAACTACCTATTAGTCCCTGTTTCATCCCTCCCTCGTTCCTTAGATAACTACCTATTAGTCCCTGGTTCATCCCTCCCTCGTTTCTTAGATAACTACCTATTAGTCCCTGGTTCATCCCTTCCTCGTTTCTTAGATAACTACCTATTAGTTCCTGAATAAGACTGCTAGGTAGTTAACCAGTCTTATTCAGGGACTAATAGGTAGTAACCAGTACCTACTGGTTAGATAACTACCTATTAGTCCCTGGTTCATCCCTCCCTCGTTCCTTAGATATCTACCTATTAGTCCCTGGTTCATCCCTCCCTCGTTCCTTAGATAACTACCTATTAGTCCCTGGTTCATCCCTCCCTCGTTTCTTAGATAACTACCTATTAGTCCCCGATTCATCCCTTCCTTGTTTCTTAGATAACTACCTATTAGTTCCTGAATAAGACTGCTAGGTAGTTAACCAGTCTTATTCAGGGACTAATAGGTAGTAACCAGTACCTACTGGTTAGATAACTACCTATTAGCCCCTGGTTCACCCCTCCCTCGTTTCTTAGATAACTACCTATTAGTCCCTGTTTCATCCCTCCCTCGTTTCTTAGATAACTACCTATTAGTCCCTGGTTCATCCCTTCCTCGTTTCTTAGATAACTACCTATTAGTCCCTGGTTCATCCCTCCCTCGTTTCTTAGATAACTACCTATTAGTCCCCGATTCATCCCTTCCTCGTTTCTTAGATAACTACCTATTAGTCCCCGGTTCATCCCTCCCTCGTTTCTTAGATAACTACCTATTAGTCCCTGGTTCATCCCTCCCTCGTTTCTTAGATAACTAACTATTAGTCCCTGGTTCATCCCTCCCTCGTTTCTTAGATAACTACCTATTAGTCCCTGGTTCATCCCTTCCTCGTTTCTTAGATAACTACCTATTAGTCCCTGGTTCATCCCTTCCTCGTTTCTTAGATAACTACCTATTAGTCCCTGGTTCGTCCCTCCCTCGTTTCTTAGATAACTACCTATTAGTCCCTGGTTCATCCCTCCCTCGTTTCTTAGATAACTACCTATTAGTCCCTGGTTCATCCCTTCCTCGTTTCTTAGATAACTACCTATTAGTCCCCGGTTCATCCCTTCCTTGTTTCTTAGATAACTACCTATTAGTTCCTGAATAAGACTGCTAGGTAGTTAACCAGTCTTATTCAGGGACTAATAGGTAGTAACCAGTACCTACTGGTTAGATAACTACCTATTTGTCCCTGGTTCATCCCTCCCTTGTTCCTTAGATTACTACCTATCAGTCCCTGAATAAGGCTGGTTGGTGTTTTACCAGTAGGTACTAGGTAACTACCTGTCAGTCCCTTGTTCGTTCCTCTTCACCTCCCTAGTCGTTCCCTAGTCACTAAGCACATTTTTGTGTACCTTATTGTAAAGTGTTACCGGTGTGCTGCTGTTTATATGTGCATGTATGCAGGTTTGTGGAACTGTTAAGGCATGTTTAGGGAATGGCATTGTGGTTTGGGGGGGAGGGGGTGTTTTAATTTACAAGAGTCTTTGTATTCAGAGTTATTCTTGTTCTTCTATTGTTCTTTTTTCTTTGTGCTCCATATAAACCTTTTATTCAGTTGCACACCTGCCTTCCATCCGTAATCAGTTCATATCTCTGTTAATGTGATGGGAGTCTCACCATTACTCAATGATAATAAACTGTTATATATGTTTTGTTTGTGGCATTCAGGTGAAGAAGGTCTGAGACCTCAGGCTCCAGTGAAACCACAGAGGAACAGAAAAGCGATGTCCTGTGATGCAGGTACTGTACGATACACCATTATTAATAAATAAATATGTTGCTACAATATAAACCTGTTTCCAAAAAGTCTGTACCTAATGTAAAAGTTTAACTAGACACCAAGGATTTGTGAAGCTTTTGAATTTGTTTTTCTTGAATTAAAAATGGCAGAAAAGCAACTTATAAGGTTTAATAATGAGAAATTATTTCTAGTTTTCAGCCTTTATTTAAAAAAAAAAAACTTTTTTTTCTGGAGGTGGTGTTATAAAGATATTTGCTAACGTGTTTTGTTGATCTGTGTGTAAAGTGTCTTTAATCTAACTGTTTATTTGTGTCTCCTGTCCTTCATTGCACTCAGGCACTGAAAGAGAAAGCCCTAATTACGTTGAGAAGCCCCCAAATCGCAAACCCCCTGTGAAAAAACCTAGACTACCACAAAACAGAAATAAGTCACTGGAAATGTCTGGTATATGTCTTTGTTTTTATTTGTGTATATATGTGTTTGTTTAACAGACTGTAATGTGTGAGGATGTAGAATTCACAGCTGTTGATGTTTGTTTTTATTTTTTTTGTCTGGTTAACGTGGAGACGTTTGTGTTTCGTTTGACAGACAGCTTCAACTCGGCACCGGGACCCGGCGAGCTGTTGTAATGACTGAAAACCTCAGCTGTTCATCCAGAGCTGTCACGACACCAGTGGGGAATTTCCATTAAACGAGCAGAACGGAAACCCACAGAGAAAAAACATCAAGATGATGGACATCAGTCACCTGTTTCTGTTGAAACTCGCATTTCCTCGTTATCAAATTCAATTTCCTGTCTTTGTTTTCTTTTTTTTTTCTCACACCAAAACCTGCTCAACTCTTTTTGTGGCCACAGTTTTTTAACAGTATTTGCTACTTTAGAAAATGCAAATGATCATCGTTGTGCGTGTTGCAGGACTTCGGGCAGAGAGCTCGAGCATCGTGCGCTTAGAGAGGCAGAGGAAAAACTGTCTTTAATAGAATGTGTTTTCTTAAATTTGCAAAGCATTTGATCGCTTATACAGTTGATTGCCTTGATTGACACTTGAAAATTAGTTGCTTCTTTAAAAAAAATCTGATTTATATCTAGTTTTGCTTTCTGGAAAGTTAATATATTTTATAGAGAAAATAATTATGTATGAGCACCCTCAATGTATCAATTATACACAAATAAAAACCTTAATTTCCTTTGGATGTATTTTATTTTATTGTTGTTGAGGCAGAAGAAGAAAAAATGTCACATTGTGAGTGATAGTGGAGAGGAACCACTCCTTTATAACAGGAAGTGGTTCAGGATCAGGATGGATGACCATCTTCCTCAACCAGTCAGAGTTTGAGAGGACAGGAAGAAGATAAAAACAAACATGGAGGTGATTGGCTGCACTCTCAGAAATAGAGGTACGAGACAAGAACATTTTTGGGTACGCCCCCAGCAACAAGAAGGGTACAAATTCTTGTTGCTGGGGGTGTACCCTTTAGTCCAGGTCCATTTTTGTACCTTATGAAGTTGTTCCACTGAAACAGTAAAATTATGCCACGTTTTGAAGTCTAACCCCTCCTTTCCACCCTATGCGTCAGCAGCGCGTTACTGCAGCAGCACGGCATACGCAGCTGATAGATAACGCTATAGAACCCTTTCCACCGCATCCAACAGCAGCACGAGGCGAACGCGTCTCAGGAGCGACATCTCGCGGCACATAAGCGGCAGTTCTATTTTTTACGCGCTACGCGTCTGAAATGCGTCACAAGTTCAACATTTTGGAAAGGGGAAGACGTCTGCCTTGAAGATCGAGGTTGAAAAACAGTTGAAAAAAGTTTCTCACAACCTTGTTTGATTGAGGTGTGGTGAAGCAGAGACAATTGCTGAATAATGGCACTCGATGACTAGGTTTTGTGGACCCCCGCTGTGAAATTTTATAAAACCAAAATACGCTCCGAGGGAGCAGCCCTCTGGATCTTTAAATGTCCTTCATATTTACATAAAACGGACAGAACATAAAACACAAACCTTTTGGAGCCATGTTGTAGTTTTTTTCTGCTTGTTGTTGTGTATACTGACAAAGTCACGCGTGATTTTGCTAATCTCGCGTGACTTCGTGCTCTTTCAATGACGGTTGCTTCCCTGCTGCTACGCACCGGTGGAAAGGGCCAAGCAGCAGAATACATGAGCGAGACGTGCTGCACTCTCAGAAATAGAGGTACGAGACAAGAACATTTCTGTACCTATAGGTAAATTGTTTTAAAATGTTCCCTTAAAAGTACAATATTGGTCTTTAAAAGGCCAGAAATGCCCCTTTGAGGGTTCAAATTGATATAAAGTACAAATTTGTACCATTTCAACTGCACCTGCAACCCTGGACAAGGCTGGTTAATCTCCATTTTATAAAGTTTCTCCCATAATTTTCAATATTATGTTTCAGAATGTTGGTTTTAGACTTCAAATAATAATAATAATTTTACAGTTTTAGTGGAAAAACTTCATAAGGTACAAAAATGGACCTGGACTACAGGGTACACCCCCAGCGACAAGAATTTGTACCCTTCTTGTCGCTGGGGGTGTAACGTGTAACGTGCTGCTGATGCATCCGGTGGAAGGGAACATTTTTAAAAAAAATTTACCTATAGGTACAAAAATGTTATTGTCTCGTTCCTCTATTTCTGAGAGTGATGGTAGATCCTGACATCAAAATTAAGAGGAATTTTACAAGCGGTTAGAGCCCTGAGTTGAGAAGAAAGGCGCACATATACAAACTTCTCCCAAGATATCGAAAAAGTAGCTTGTTTTTCCAGATGGAACATCTGCCTAATACAAAAAAAATACAAAACAAACTCAGCCCATAAAACTTCTCCTGATTTGATGGATCTACTCACAAACTAATTGTTTTATTGGATGCACTAATGTATCATCACAAAGTGATAAACAGAGAAACTGTTAAATCAGAGTCCTGCTTTACCGTTCTGCAGCGCAGACAAGTAAATGTATTTAAAAGTGATTCAGTGGTGGAGGAAACTCTATTTCAAATACAGAAACCAGAAGGTGAAGCGCTCTGTTGGGAAAATACTGATCTATGACAGTAATACAAGATTAAACTTGGTCATTTAGAGCTTCATGAGGGAAAAGAAAAACTTTAAATTCCATTCTGTCTTTTTCAGAATTGATAATAAATAAGGAGATAAATTATTTCTACAAATTTCAGTGTGTGTGTGTAGTAAAACCCTGCCTCTTGCCCAATGACTGCTGGAGATTTCAGCAGCTCCAAGAGACCCTGTACAGTAACAAGTGGATGGATAGATGATCTCTCCCTCCAATTATAATACAATTATACTCACATTTATATTGGCAGTAGATCCTGTTTTTGTATATTTCAAGAGAAAATGACAGATTTTGATTAAAAGTTAACATTTAATCAGATTTACAGACTTATTTTAAATAATTTTATGCAATAAACTACTGGCGAACTAAAACGTAAGTAAAGCTGCTCTGATCTGCATCAACATTATTATTTCTGCTGCCCCCTGGTGGAAACCAAGCGCCCAGAAAGAAACTCATTAATTAATGACTGAATAATTATGATTGCTGTTGATTAGTGAGATTATGGGGAATTTTCTCCCTGTGATTATATAAAGAGAACTCCTTAACCTGATCAGACAGCCTCGGGGTTTTACTGTAACTTGCTCCCAAATGCCTCGTTTTATTTCAGGGATCACAGGTGGGTGCTAAATTTATGTCTTGACTCCAGAAATGCCCCCCCTCTGGTTGGCATGGCAACGTCATCTAGTTAGTTACCAGTAAAAGAATATAAAACAGCAGGGGGCGACTGATCCCAACAGATGAAGCAATCACCGGGCTTCACAGAAATTCACAGAGCAAACAGAGAGGCAGTCTGACAGGTTGTCATTAGCAACCACACCATGATCTTTTTTTTTTTTTCCCTAAAGATGCTATTATGAGTCAGATACAAGTTAGAAAGCAGCAAGGGAGTGAGGACATTTTTGAAGATTGCTGAAATGGAGATAAAGTGGCTGTTTTAACTTTTTTAGAATCACAGATTTTAGTGAACGAACCACTTTAGAAGAAATTGAACTCTGAAATCAAGAGTGTGTCAAATATCACTACATGCGAACAGGTTTCATAGAGGTTATTCTCTACATTTATATCTCTAAATTTCTAAACAAAGATGCTTTGAAACAATAAAAATGTGAATTTAATGCAGTTCGCCAAGTCTTTATTTCTCAATTTCAGACAAATAAAGATTGAACTTCCTGTCTCACATCTTTTCTGCTCTGCCTGACAACAAGCTCGTCTCACCTGGAGCCATTTATCGTTAAAGAAAGGTGAAATAGGAGACAATGTTTTGTCAGCCTGAGCAGCTATGACTTCATGACGGTGCCATTATTTATAACCCAGGTTTAATAGTTTCCCTCCACTCTATTTTAAATATGACTTAGAATCCACTTATTCCTTAGAATGAATTCACTCTATTATTCATCATTTATGAGTAAGTTCTTGCAAAATGGTAGTTTGAGTTTTCCAGAATCATTATTTACTAGCTAAATTGTGACTTTTTTTTTCCCAAAACACAAACTATTGATGGTTGGCTTTAAGTTCAAGTTACACCCTGAAGAGTTTTTTATGTTCTCAAACCTGAACTCTGCAGTGAAACATACAGTAAGTGTCAAGTTGCTGTTATCGAGGCCAAATCGCCCTAGTTTTCTTTGCAGCTGGTGTGAGGACACATCACATCAAACACAGGAGGCATCTCCATCCTACTCTTCTCATCATTCTTCTGCTTGTTACCAAGCAACATGATCACATAAAGGCCGAAGCAAGAGACGAGCAAAAGAAGGAACGTGTGGGTAGACAAGGAAAGGATGCAGGAACTAAAAAGGATGCAGGCAGCCCAAAGAAATGGGGATAATTGTACTCACAATACCCTCCACCCCCAACTACTAACACAACCCCCTTTACTCTGCACTTCCTTCTGGACACAGAGAGCTCCAGCCTCCATGAGAAAACACTCTGTCATCTCTCAGTTTATAATTTAAAAAGTGCAGTAGAAACTTGTAAACTGGTGACCTCTGAACGTCGTGTTTAAAGTCCTAGAATGAGGTTAACGTCGACCTCTGTGCAGTCGTAGTTACACGGCAAATGACCCATGAAAGCAGGCAATGATCGGAAGAACAGTTATTTAATGTAATAACAACCAAGTTTACAAAAGGTCACATGAAAGCTGCACAGCAAGGTTGTCATGGGAACAGTTTCCCTGATAGGCGACAGCGACCGCTGCCTTTAGAGTCACCTTTTGGCCCCGATGTCTGTTTGTTAAATGTAACACCTCGAACAGCATCAGTGCCTGATTCAGGGCAGCTGCACAGAATAAGCAACACAACCTGCATCGCCATGGTTACTGACAATTAAAATGAGATATTTCCATTATGTATTTACAGGTATCCGGATAAAAAGAATCAAGAATCTTCAAGAAATACAGCTGCTTAAAAAAAAGGCCCTTTTATAAAATCTTTGATACATGGATATAATTTATGTAAATAAAACCCTAAACAATTATTAAAAATTATAAAGGGTGGATGACCATTGACTAGTTAATATGACTTCAAAATAAATTATAGAATTTATTCCATCAAATTACAGATTAAATATTGGTAAGATTTTTTTTTGTGTGGAAGCAAAAGAGTTTCTGACCTTTATTATGACCTCTTTTAATTACATATTTGTTATAAGATCGGGGCTGCACGGTGGTGCAGCTGCATGAATTTCATGAAAATAAAAATTATTTAGAAGAATATTTTATTGAAATAAGGACTTTTCCAAAACGTTTTTCACACTCTGGTGAATAACACGTGCTTTGACTTTAAAGAGGCCCTTCCATTAAAAACATTTTTTCTGAGGTTTCTGTTGAATATTTTAGCTCCACAGGTGTTCTTAATGTCATAGTGGGTGTGAAAACAGGTCAACAACTTCTCTTTCAGTTTTAATCTCAAACTACGCAGGTGGAGATTGCACCCAATTTCTCCTGAGTTCTAACGGCCTGAATCTGTTTCATCACAACTCCTTTGTTCGTTAGTTTTCATCAGCTCCTGCAGTTGAAACCACACCTAGCATGCTGCTGGCTAAAAGCTGTAGCATAAGACATAGCAAACAGGAAGACACGACGTCTGATGTTGCCATGCACAGAGGGGCAGGAAACAGTATACCTTGCTCTCATAGGCTAGTTTGTTAGCCAATCAGAGTCCAGCAAATGCGAACAATGAATATGAACGAGCTGCTGACGAAGCAGTTGAAGCAGCCTGACGGACCACCCGAATTTTAACGCAGACAGATTAAAAGGTCTGTTAATCAGTGTTTCCTGATGTTTTTTAGATATAAAATGTTTCATATTACTGGTTAATACTTAAGAAATAACCACAAAGTCCTGAAATGTGTATGAAATGGCCTCTTTAAAAGTAAATGTTTGATAGTCCATTCATTTATTTATGGATGTTTTTATGTTATGATAATTGGGTTCCGATGGTTTTCTTTCTTTTACCTTTTCTTTTTTACTTCTATCACTTTTCTGAACTTTTTCTTGAGTTTTTTCTTCTCTCTCCCTGCAGGTGAGGCTGGCTCACTCCCCCCTAAACCCCGCCCGCTGGCAGAGTCTCCTGCTGCTGCTGCTGCGTCGCACCTGCCCTTAGTCAACTCATCAAACAGTAAGTATATCCAGGTGTCCTCCACTAAACACCACAACACTAAAGTCACTTTGGTGATCGTATCATCCAGATTTGGTCTTGTAAATATTCACCTTGTTATATTTGAGGTAATTTTCCGGTCTTCATGTAGCAGATCTTTACAGTGTGACCAGTGAATCATCCTCGTCCTGTCAACAAGAGAGGAGGAATACAAAAAGATTTACTTGTGAATTTAATCAGTCACCTGTTAGAAATCTCTGAAAAATAAATCTGTTTCTCGTGTCATTCAGAAACTCAGAAACAAACGCCACTGATGAACTGAACTCACCTCCTGGACTCACCTCTGCTCCTCCTCTTCCTCCTGTTTGCTCCTGGTGTCGGCTCTTCTGCTCCATCAGATCTCGTCCTCCTCCAACCCTGGAACAGAAAACAACATTTAGTAAAACATTCACCTCATCTGTCTAAATTGAATTTCTAGTGGTTTGAACCTTGACTGACCTCCTTCTCCTCTGTCTCCAGATTCTCAGCTCTCACTCCCAATTACTGAAGTCATTTATCCATCTCCTGTCTCTTATACACATNGAAGAATATTTTATTGAAATAAGGACTTTTCCAAAACGTTTTTCACACTCTGGTGAATAACACGTGCTTTGACTTTAAAGAGGCCCTTCCATTAAAAACATTTTTTCTGAGGTTTCTGTTGAATATTTTAGCTCCACAGGTGTTCTTACCTTCATAGTGGGTGTGAAAACAGGTCAACAACTTCTCTTTCAGTTTTAATCTCTCAAACTACGCAGGTGGCGATAAAACCCGAGTTCTCCCGTGTCCGAACGGCCTGTATCTGTTTCGTCACAACTCCTTTGTTCGTTAGTATTCATCAGCTCCCGCAGTTGAAACCACGCCTAGCATGCTGCTGGCTAAAAGCTATAGCATAACCTAGCTAACAGGAAGACACGACGTCTGACGTTGCCATGTGCAGCGAGGCAGGAAACAGTGTTCTTTGCTCTCATAGGCTAGTTTGTTAGCCAATCAGAGTCCAGCAAATGCGAACAATGAATATGAACGAGCTGCTGACGAAGCAGCCTGACGGACCACCAGAATTTTAACGCAGACAGATTGAAAGGTCTGTTAATCAGTGTTTTTTAGATATAAAATGTTTCATATTACTGGTTAATACTTAAACCAACACTAAGTAACTTTTCAACCTTCATGAAATAGTTTCATAACTTCTGTGATTATATGGCGACTTACAACAAGTTGAATGACACCTCTGTCATGGCTTGAGGGGGTCTGTATCGCTTTCACTGGCACTAAACAACTTTGAGGAGGATGGTGGGAACCCTGCCACACAAAAAAAACTACGACTGGATAGGCTCCTTTTCGGCATACGTCACTTCCCCTTTCCCCATTCATCATAAACACGGAACTCGATGCGACCTGTTACGCGCAACTGCAGCTAACATGGCAGAAGCCCCGAAAAAACGAAAAGTTTTGTCTGAGGAGACAAAAAAAGAAAAAGGGAGAGTAACCGGATAAAAGGACAGTCAAGAATCAACATAGGCCCGGCTTTCACTCGCTGGCGTGACCTCAAAGTCGAGGAGGGATTTCTGACTGATGCTGCCGTGGCTCTGTTCCTGCTGGACTAGTAAGTATCTTTCTATTCTCAAATCAAAATGCTAATGCCAGCTTTTGGAAATTTGCATGGAAGTAATAACTGGCCACCAGGTTGACAGTTCATTCACTCAGCCACTGGAAACCGAAATGTAATGTAGTTCAATCCAACTGCTGGCGGACGGGGTATCTGGATTTTACGACGCTACGCGCTGGTGCTCATGGGAAATGCAGGCTTCGTTCACGTAAAATAATACCGCTTTTGTCCAGTGGCGCCGCCACAATAAACCTAAACTGAAAGATCCTAAGTACTGCTTTAAGAAATAACCACAAAGTCCTGAAATGTGTATGAAATGGCCTCTTTAAAAGTAAATGTTTGAAAGTCTATTCATTTATTTATGGATGTTTTTATGTTTATAATTGGGTTCCGAGGGTTTTCTTTCTTTTACCTTTTCTTTTTTACTTCCATCACTTTTCTGAACTTTTTCTTCTCTCTCCCTGCAGGTGAGGCTGGCTCACTCCCCCCTAAACCCCGCCCGCTGGCAGAGTCTCCTGCTGCTGCTGCTTCTGCACCTGCTCTTAGTCAACTCATCAAACAGTAAGTATATCCAGGTGTCCTCCACTAAACACCACAACTCTAAAGTCACTTTGGTGATCGTATCATCCAGATTTGGTCTTGTAAATATTCACCTTGTTATATTTGAGGTAATTTTCCTGTCTTCATGTAGCAGATCTTTACAGTGTGACCAGTGAATCATCCTCGTCCTGTCAACAAGAGAGGAGGAATACAAAAAGATTTACTTGTGAATTTAATCAGTCACCTGTTAGAAATCTCTGAAAAATAAATCTGTTTCTCGTGTCATTCAGAAACTCAGAAACAAACGCCACTGATGAACTGAACTCACCTCTGCTCCTCCTCTTCCTCCTGTTTGCTCCTGGTGTCGGCTCTTCTGCTCCATCAGATCTCGTCCTCCTCCAACCCTGGAACAGAAAACAACATTTAGTAAAACATTCACCTCATCTGTCTAAATTGAATTTCTAGTGGTTTGAACCTTGACTGACCTCCTTCTCCTCTGTCTCCAGATTCTCAGCTCTCACTCCCAATTACTGAAGTCATTTATCCATCTCTGAATAAATCTGTTCACTTCCCTTCACTAGTTTCTGCTTCAGCTCATTTGGGTCCCATTTCAGACATGATGACAAAGACAAGCTGAAGCTGACCCCCTATTAAACTGTCTATTGTAACGTATGACAGAATTAAATGAGTCATTGTCCTGATGGGGACAGAAATTACATCACATCTTCAAAGAAACCATTTTCTTATTGTCTTTGTCTTAATTGTGAACAGTTGATTTTTTAACTGGTATTTTAGAGACAAATGCTTCATGTTTTAATCTGCTGTATAATATTATATGTAATTGGTAACTGTTCTGTGTTTGATGCTGTATATTAGACATTAATGTGGACCAGCAGGCTCCAAACAAATTGCCTTATAGGCTTATTAAAGTTAACTGACTGTGACTGAAGGTTCAACTTAACCAGATATATTAAGGACTAAATGAAGTCTAAGACTTGACTCAGTATTGAAATAGCATCTGTTCCACAAGGAGGAGGAGCAAAACATCTAAATGGAAACGGCTCCCTAATTTATATATTTATATTCATGTATTTTCATGTTTCGAGGTTGGAGCGAACTCTGATGTTTACCCAGACTTCAGACCAACAAGCTTGAAGAGTTAAAATAATTGATTGAGACAGGTTGTAAAGTGACACAGGTTCTGATTTGCAGGAGAACTGGAACCAGTGGACCTCAGGGGGAGATCTGGCAGTGGAGGAGAGAACAGGTTAGTGGGTTGTGAGGCTGAGGTTGCAGTTACGGTGTGTGGGGATTGTGCTTGCAAACTTACGGATGAAAGTGATGATGGTGGCGTGGAGGGAGGACTGAGGAGGCAGCCTGGTGGTGGTGTGTCCGGGTGTGACGATGATGTTGTGGATCAAGATGACGAGTTTCTTGGTTGTTGGTGCAGGGTGGACAGAGCTGGGGGCACAACCAGGGCAGGTGTGCGGAGGACCGAGGAGGAGAGACAGACCAAGGCTGGAGCTGGAGTGGACGTGCTGGACAATGTCAGGAACAGGCGCTGAGTCCTCGGGACAGCTCAGGAGGTCAAGGCACTCAGGAACGAAGCCAGGAAACCTAGAAGGATGAAGGACTGGAGACGGAGGAGGACAAGGTCAAAGTAAGTATCTATCTAATAATCACAAAAGGTTAGTATAAGGATGGCCACACATTACCACACTAAGTCATGGAACCAACTAGCATCTGTCTCTGGTTCCTCCTCAGCTTTTATCCCAGCTCGGTAGGGGCTGGGTGATGAGCCACACCTGCGCCTGATCAGCTGATGGCACCAGCTGCTGCCACACCCTGGAATGACAGGTTAGTAGGAGAACAATCAAAACACACCACACACCAGAGCTGGAACCTGACATGTAAAGAAAGAAAATACCTGCAAATACCTTTTACACAGCAGCAAGGCCTGATCACTACAAAATGAAAGTGTGTTAAGACCTTGAACTGATCACGTGTCTCTGTCCGCGTGAGAGTTTGGAGTCTAAAACATGATGTTTTAAGCAACACCATGAACCTTATGGCTCAGCTAACTTCAGTCTCATGTTCTAAACACAGTATGAAGCAGGTTGACAGCTGCTCCTGGATGAGCCCGTTCCTCTCTTCATATCCTCATCAGCAACATGTGATGGCAGGACCTTTCTTTGACTGCTGCATAAAATCTGTAACAGGAAAAATGAGCTACTTTTATTGTTTCTTTTATTTCCAACATGAATCTGCAACTTGGCACAAGAAAATCCATCTTTCTGTCTTAACTTCTAACTAACATAAAGTGCATCTCACTGACTCGAGTAGTTAAAAATTCACACTAATTCTTGACTACGAGTTTAAAGTGTCTTTAATTTACTAGTAAGACGTTTGACAAGTCAATAAGTCGCCATTATGGTCTTCACCAGTAGGTTTGTAAGATCAGCAAGAATGAGACTGGTTAAGAATTCAAGATGAAGGATTTAGTTACATATTTGGCACTTTTAAAAAGCTCCATGGAAATCCATTAGCAAAGGCAACTTCTAAAAAGGCATCAACTCTGAAACACGACCCTGTATGAGTTACTGCACCAACTAGTGAGAAAGTGAGACATCCTTTTATCATTTCCTGATAGACGTGCTTTTTCAGGCTCGTGAAGATCGACTGAATTTGCAGATTCCCTGAGAGAGTTCCAGATGAGGGATCGCCGCATCGGATGTGACACTGAATCCTTACTGCTTCAAAACTTTTCATTCAAAGGCGGCAGGATTCAAATGAAAAATTAATGAATCCGCAAACTTCACCTGTGAAAAGTTTCATTTGAACCAGAATCATTTTAAATGTATAAGTTTGATCTGTAAAAATAAATTATTACAAATTTCAAACCTTCATAATTAGGTGATGATTTAAAAAACACGTAAAAAACAAGAAATTAATAAATAATCTGTTAAACTTTGATCCATTAAAGTGATTTATAATTCATGTATGATTATCTATCAATGTGTGATGCTGATTCATCTTGATCATGAACATATATATTTCCAAATATTTATTTGCCAGAGCTTTATAATAACACATTAAATGACTTTGGTGTTTAGATATCTGAACAGAATGAGGAAGTTGAACTTGAAGCAAAAGAAACACTTCCTATTGGCTGGTTCTAGAAAAAATCTTAAGTCCAGCCCCCTCCAAGTAAATAAATGGCACATTTTTCCAAATAAAAAACAGATCAGATCAGATTTTTTTAGCTCCTATTGATTCACATGATTTACACATTTCTTTCTTTGTTGCCATGTGTTTAATTACTCACATGTATAATAATGTAATTAGTTATTTGATGGATAAAAGCATCATATTCATGTCTGGCAGAGTGGGCGGGACTTTCATCTCCCCATCCAAGTAGTTTAAAACATGTGAAAAATATACATGTACAGTATATGTATACATATATATATATATACAGTGGGGCAAAAAAGTATTTAGTCAGCCACCAATTGTGTAAGTTCTCCCACTTAAAAAGATCAGAGAGGCCTGTAATTTTCATCATAGGTATACCTCAACTATGAGAGACAAAATGAGGAAAAAAAATCCAGAAAATCACATTGTCTGATTTTTAAAGAATTTATTTGCAAATTATGGTGGAAAATAATTATTTGGTCACCTACAAACAAGTAAGATTTCTGGCTTTCACAGACCTGTAACTTCTTTAAGAGGCTCCTCGGTCCTCCACTCGTTACCTGTATTAATGGCACCTGTGTGAACTCGTTATCAGTATAAAAGACACCTGTCCACAACCTCAAACAGTCACGCTCCAAACTCCACTATGGCCAAGACCAAAGAGCTGTCAAAGGACACCAGAAACAAAATTGTAGACCTTCACCAGGCTGGGAAGACTGAATCTGCAATAGGTAAGCAGCTTGGTGTGAAGAAATCAACTGTGGGAGCAATTATTAGAAAATGGAAGACATACAAGACCACTGATAATCTNATTTTTTTTTTTTTTTTTTTTTAATGGAACTAGTTAGAGATGTGACATCTAAATGTGTGTTGACAATCTTTATCAATAAAAATATGAATTTCTGCATTAACAGTCAAAAAGATGTAAGATAGTCTAATATGAGGCCATTCCATTAAAAAAGTTTTTTCTGTTGAATATTTTAGCTCCACAGGTGTTCTTACCTTCATAGTGGGTGTGAAAACAGGTCAACAACTTCTACTCTCAAACTACGCAGGTGGTGATAACACCCGAGTTCTCCCGAGTCCAAACGGTCTGTATCTGTTTCGTCACAACTCCTTTGTTCGTTAGTATTCATCAGCTCCCGCAGTTGAAACCACACCTAGCATGCTGCTGGCTAAAAACTGTAGCATAAGACGTAGCAAACAGGAAGAGAGAACGTCTGCTGTTACCATGCGCAGCGGGGCAGGAAACAGTATACCTTGCTCTCATAGGCTAGTTTGTTAGCCAATCAGAGTCCAGCAAATGAATATGAACAAGCTGCTGACGAAGCCTGACGGAAGGAGCCGGAACCACCCGAATTGTAATGCAGACAGATTGAAAGGTCTGTTAATTAGTGTTTCCTGACGTTTTTTAGATATAAAATGTTTCATATTACTGGTTAATACTTAAGAAATAACCACAAAGTCCTGAAATGTGTATGAAATGGCATCTTTAAAAACATAATCTGGCACATGTTTAAAAACTTCCACTGTAACTATTTTAAAGTTGTAAGTGGACTGAAATCCATGATTAAATGAACTTTTGATCTGTAAAAACCACATCGTTAAATCTGTGGCATCAATAAATTGGATAGACCATCGACTCGATTGTTTGACAATAAGAATGACAGTAAAAATATTCTAATCCTGCAAAATGATGAAGGAGAAGAATCAGAGTAGGTGGGTGAAGTCGAGGGGGGGGGGGGGTAAAGAGGGGGAATGAAATAACAGATTTAGTGTCATCTCTTGAGCAGCCAAAGTATCGACCACCTTAATCTGTTCATCCCTCTCTTCCTCCTCCTCATCCTCCCCATCCGAGTCTCCATCTCCCTGTCTGCTCCCAACCAAGATTTCTATCTTTTTTTTCATATCATCCGTGCTGACACGGGATTCTATACTCAAAAACTTTAATCTGTCTGCTTCGATATAAAGATATCCGACAACAGACCCACAATTATACAAGAATAATAGAGAACTGTTACATGATTCAAACATGGTAACAGTTTCACTCATCATACATGTGCAAAATCAAATCTGAAACAAACAGTTTTATAAAGTTCCCAGCTAAACTGCAAACGTCATCATGCGTCTTGTCTTATGCATCTAAATGTGGAAGTTGACTGCAGCAGCAGCAGCGGATGAAAGGAAATGGAATAAATGATTGCCATAAGACCGCTGCGGTGGGGATGGACAGTGGGTGAGGTAATAGCAGCAGTCCTGACAGCTTATGTGTATAATACAGACGGTTTATGTAGCCATGGGTATCTGTTAATCTGACACTGGTTTCTGGGGGAGAATCAGTGCTAATCCCATGACTAGCCTGATAAGTCTACACACAATGAGACCCCACGTGTTTACAGCATAAGTAAACACACTCGTGTACACACAGACACGCAAACAACATTGTCATGACTAAGATAGTCTGGCATGAAAATCAATAAAAGCCTGTAAATAGCTTAAGAGTATGACATGTTTAATCTTGTAGCTACACAAAAAAAAGCTGAAGCTTAGTCCCTGAAGTGATGGATTACATTCCTGTTACAAAAACACTGAGATTAATAAAATTCAGAGAAGGAAGTTCAATAATAAACATTGTTCCCCTAAGGGGTCTGATTATATAATGTTTAAATAAACCATAAAACACATTAAACACTTTGCAGCAGCTTCCATTTGTTTTCTAATAAGACTGTTTGAGTCCAGTCAGATGAGACCAAGCCACACGGCCGCGAGGCATCTGGCTGATATTACTATAATGTTTCAAGTCAAAGACAATATGCAAACTCCTCCGAAAACATTAAGGGAATATTTCAGCTTCTCATGTTGAGAAATGATTGTTTCAAAATGAATCTGGAGCGAAGTAATAAATCAAAAATAAGTTTAGATTTAAATGACTTTTGACTTTTTGAGGTTACGTGTTAAATTATTGTAACATACACATATAATAATTGAATAAAACAAAAAGTTATACATTTTGTAAGTAGATCAAAATTTAACTGTTTAGTTCTCCAGTTCAGAGATTTTTCTAAACTCTTTTTATTTATTTTTTTTGTCAGCTAAAAAATATCCACTTATCAACTACATGTGATAAACCTGAAGGATAACTAACTTAAACTTAAACAGACTTTCTTTAATTTATTGCACAGATAAATTGACAACATTTCCAGTCTCGTATATAATATGATGTAGTTTTGAGAATGAAAACTCTGCCATCAATTTCCAAATTAATTAATGTTTATTATAAAAATGGTCATATATGTTAGTTTCAACATCTGATGTTTTTATGCTCGACTTGCAATGAAACTTTGGTTCATGGGATGTTAGAATTTTATCAGTATTTTACACAGCGCCTCAACTTTTTGAAGAAATAATATATTATAATAATAAGAAAGCTCATATCACTCAAGTGTAATGAGATTTCTTTACATATCAGATACATTTATAAAATATGCCAGATTGTTAAATTATCAGATAGCAAATTGATGTTTTTCATACAGTATCTTACTTTTTTCACATTTTCTATATTTCTCTGTAAACTAAGAATCCAAAACCCTTCCCTGTACCTGGATTATCAACCTGGATTATCCATAATGTGAACAACAGCATCCAAATGATTTAGTATATACATTTTTACCTCTTCCTTGATGTAACACATTTAAGGTGGTCATTGCTGTGCAAAGAAATGTAACAAACATTTCTCAAAATCTGGGCGAGTAAACAAAGACGTCGTTTTTTTTCTTTATATGCGTCTTTCAAACTCCAGATTTTTGACTGATCACACAAGATTACATGAATCAAACTAGTCAATCTTTTTTTTTTGGGGGGGGGGGGGGAAGTATACACCTTCATCTTCTCTTAATCCCGTGTCACGTCTGTTGGTGTGTGAATCTTCGGGTGTAAAGAGTGAAGAAGACAGAGGAGGGATGGGGGGGAACGGGGAGGGGGAGGGCCCCTTGTGAGGTGAGACGTGTAAGCCTGCTGCTTGTAGCAGAGTTAGTTGGGATTAGGACATGTATCTGTGAGATAAGGCCGAGTTGATGGGACCCCTACAAGCCTCCGGCTCCCGCCATCTGTCCCAACAGCTCAGGCCAACCTGCAACTCAGTCACTCTCTCATTCGCCGTCTTCATTCGGTCAGCAGCGTGTCAGTCGACTCTCCGTTTAAAAAATGTTTAAATCATCTCTTCTTAAAATACCAACCTACCCTAGCAGTTTGTGTTTCATTAGTTTCCCTCGTGTCACATGACCTGAACTGGCCTCGAGCCCCTTGGAGGATAAACGCTGAAGGATATGAAACCCGGGTTAACAGGGTGACAGAGGGGTCAGCGTCCTATTCATGGGGTTTTGGGCAATAACGAGAGCTGCACAGGCTTAAAGGGTCAGTTCAGTCAAATTAATGAAATGTATTTTCCTATTTGTGCCTTTCTAAACATGGAGGTGGTTGTTTTATTTTCTTAGGTTGGTTTAAAAGGAGTTGCTGAACTCTCAGATAAGGAGACAATATAAAACAATAAAGTATTATTTCATGACATACTTTTTTTCTTGAGATCTCAGACCAACAATCTTACCAACAAATTTTTGTATTGTAGTTGTAAGCTACCACAGGCAGGTAAGTTAAAAAGCATTAACACTGTGATTAAAACAAAATAACCAGCCTGGGAAATGCAACAAAGTTTCAAAAAGAGAAGAACATTTATTTTTTTAAAGTCTTGTTATTCTGTCTTGTTTCAACTCTTTATGGGAAATAGATTAAGGCCACTGTCAGCTGCCACTTAGCCCATAAGAAGAAGATTCCAAATTTTACCAAAGTCCTCCAACAAATATCCCTAAAACTCATTTATTAAAGCAGTACTTAGGAACTTTCAGTTTAGGTTTATTTTGGCAGCGCCACTGGACAAAAGCGGTATTATTTTACGTGAACGAAGCCTGCATTTCTGTCAGGTTCAAACCCCAAACATTTATAAAACACTGACTGCAAAGAAAGACAGAGACAGGTTATTATGTTTTACTCGCGAGGAGAGTGTCTCAGAGAAATGCCTCAGTTACAATTCTCCATGAACACTCTGAGGATTCTCTGCTCTGCCTCGCTTTTTATTGAGATTAGGAATGCCCTATTTACAAAACAGCTNCAACCGCTGAAGGAAGGGGGTAATAGGTTGAGCTTGTCAGAGATGAACATACATCAGCTTGGTGTGCATTAGACATAAACATGAAAGGTGCAGCTCATGTGAGAGGAACATCCTGTTCCTCTGCTCTTCCTAGTGCAGCTATCACTACAGCTGCAGCTACCTCCTCAGGCTGGTTTCGGTCGCATCCTTGAGTCTGCACAAATATAAAAACACTTCACACAAGTTAAACAAATTAGACAGCTTTATATGTGATAACATAATGGTAAGAATAAATAAAATAGAATAAGAACTTATTTACAACCCAACAATTTCCCATGAGCACCAGCGCGTAGCGTCGTAAAATCCAGATACCCCGTCCGCCAGCAGTTGGATTGAACTACATTACATTTCGGTTTCCAGTGGCTGAGTGAATGATGGATAGCGACGAGGTAATGTATCTAATTTTAGCTAAACAGTGTTTTATGATGATGTTGATAATAAGTACTGCAACACACACCCCGACTCTTTAGCGACTTTCGCAGGCTATTGACGAGTTTTGAGCCTTGAAACAGATAAATAAAATGTTGATTCTCGACTGTCCTTTTATCCGGTTACTCTCCCTTTTTCTTTTTTTTGTCTCCTCAGACAAAACTTTTAGTTTTTTCGGGGCTTCTGCCATGTTAGCTGCAGTTGCGCGTAACAGGTCGCATCGAGTTCCGTGTTTATGACGAATGGGGAAAGGGGAAGTGACGTATGCCGAAAAGCAGCCTATCCATTCGTAGTTTTTTGTGTGGCAGGGTTCCCACCATCCTCCTCAAAGTTGTTTAGTGCCAGTGAAAGCGATACAGACCCCCTCAAGCCATGACAGAGGTGTCATTCAACTTGTTGTAAGTCGCCATATAATCACAGAAGTTATGAAACTATTTCATGAAGGTTGAAAAGTTACTTAGTGTTGGTTTAAAGTATTATAATTTATTCAAGGTGTTTTCAGAACTAAGTCTAAATGTATTTAAACGTGCAAATCTCTAAATAAATTTGAACCATATTTAGTCAAAAAAATGTAACAAAGTAAATAACTTTGTTCGGCACCCAAATCTGAAAATCATGCAAAGAATCACCAATTAACATAACTGAGTCTAAGCAGTTAAAGGTTCCAGGTGGGAGTTGAACCCAGAACCTTTTTCCTGAAAGGCAAGAGTGTGATTCTGTGCAAAAATTTAGAATTTGTACATCTAGAAAATAACTTTAATTAGTACAAATAGAGAATGCAAATTAATGTCATCACCATTCAATGTAATAAAGGCTATAAGAAACACATAAGGATTAAAACATTTTAAATATGAAATATTTGTACATGTAGTAAGTTCATGAAAGAAAAACTGTTCTGCATCATATATGGCAGCTGTTACACACCTGATTTAGGAACTATTATTTCAGCGACATGCATTCAGAATTTTATGGATAATTTTTAATTGATTACCATCGAGATAACAATAATGTTTACAAAAAACAAAAGCAAAAAAAAAAATACACGTCACTGTTACAGTAAGTCACACTGTAGCCCCACCCAGAAGCTTAGCCTGCCTTATCATCTGTTTACCTGCAAAAAAAAAAATTGCATCTGAGTTTTTTTTTTTAATTTCTACAATTTCTGGAAGTCAAATATCTTATTTTACAATGAACTATTTATTTTTACAATCCAATTTCTCTAATTGCTAAATATTGAAGACATTCTGTCACCCCCTGCTGGCCATCATTAACACTGCAGGTTAAAAGCATTGCTTCTCTCAGACATGAGGGAAGGTTCGAATAACTCTAAATGGGTATATATCAAGATTAATAACAGTATTGTTTTATACACAATAGAAATACTGCTGTCACTTCTCCTCATTAAAGAAATCACAGTTCAGGTTCTTTAAAAAGGTTTAATATCTTGAATGTGACAGACACAAGAGGCAGAGGGCTTATTCACCTGAATGTGAGGTGAACTGAGGAGCTGCAGGAGAAATGCTTGAAATATCAGGAAGGTCGTGGTGTGTTTGCCACAAAGTATGAGGTAAGTTCCTCTGTGTATCTCCCTTTCATTGTCCATCACCCTCATGGGAGGCCCTGTTGGTTTAGCTGCTAAGCTTTCCCTGGAAACACAAACGATGAACAGATAGAGAAGTTAAAACAGAAAGCAGAGGAAAGACTGAAAGAAGAGAACAATCTCTGTTTTAACTATAAACTATAACATTAATATACATGGGAAACATTATCAACTCTAAAATTATTATTTTAGCACTGATTGATTGTTTTTGCCGTCGTCAGACGTGTTAAAAGTAAATAAAACATTTTTGTGACTCTTGTGGTCATTCTGTTTTCCATGAGTCAGCATGTTTCCTCGCATTAAAGGTTTTGTTGTTTACTGTCTAAATCAGATTTGTGAAGACACTCTTAACACACTGATTCCTAAACGAGACACTATTAAGACACAGAGAGACTCAGGATTAACAAGTTTAGCTTTTAAGGAGCATAGAGAAATGCTTGTTATGCATTTCTCTCATCACCCCCACATGGATCGAAAAAAAAACATTGATTCATCAGTTTTAAACCCGACGTCGAGAAGCAAGACTATCTGTGATGTGTGTCACCAATTTGTGACATTATCATTATCTTATTTAAAAAATTATTTTGGATAAACCCACAATAATAAAATGTTCAGTAGAAAAAAAAGATTGAAGTAAAATGTTCATGTTATTCACCCTAAAATAAATTAATAGAAAACAATGTTTGTTTTTAAACACACTCTGGTTGCCTCCTAAGAATGTAGAGAAGTTAGAATTGTACTTGCCGTACAAAAGTTACTTTATAAAACAGAAAAATCACTAGAAATGCAAAAAAAAATATTGCAACTATTTGTAGATTTAACAAAAAATAACTTCAAAGCTCTAAAATATGATGCAAATAATAACAATGTACATATTTCTCCATTCTAAATGCTAAAAAATTGCTTTAAAAACTGTTAAATATATTTGATTACATAATACTGTAATATTCCACTGGCTTAAAAATAATTTCATTTAATCTACAGTCCGTCTGTAGGTCAGTCAAGGTGTAAATTTTAAGACAAATGTCTGAATTTAAGTTAAATACCACATTTTATCAAATTATTATAGAAATTCCACAGTGAAGGAAAAACTGCAGGTTTTTAATGGGAAACACTTTCGATAGGATCAAACTGAAACACGTCTAGTTTGGATGAAAAACAAAGAAAAAGAAAAAAAAACTAGTCTAAAATGATGTTTCCTTTAGTTTTTATTCTCTCATTTTAGAAACTGTACAATCTATTCTTTGTGTGTGTTTTAACTTGGATTTTAATCTGTATCCATAGTTTGTCTAAAATTTGGTATGCTCCCTTAAAACACTCTTTTTCAATCCTGGTCTGCTTGCCCTTCATGCTTAAAACGTTTCCCTGCTCCAACACACCAGGGGTCTCTTTTATAAAACTTTGCATAGAATCCTTACTAAAACCATACTGAAGCTCAGCAAAAAAAATCTACTTACTCCAAGTAAGTTTGTGACCTATAAAACATGGCGTACACACAGCTGCACGCAATCTCCGCTTTATAAATCACACTTTACCAAGAAATGTGCTCAGGTGTTTCTGGGTCACATCCCGCCCTCAACACGCCCACTTTCTGCAGTAAATGGTCAACGTAAAGTGCCTCGTAGATCTCATGCATATACATGAGCCGGCTCGTCCACCAATAACGATGGCGACCGCAGCTCAAGGAAGATCAAAGAAGCGCAACTTCATCGAAGCAGAAATTGAGGTACTTGTGGGTGAGGTGGAAAAATGAAAGGAAGAGCTTTTTGGAGGTCACAGCAGTGGCATAACAAATAAGAGAAAATCCACGGAGTGGCACAGCGTGGCTGAAGCCGTCAATGCTGTGAGTTCTTCAGCGAGATCTGTGATGGATATAAAAAAAAATGGCTTGCCACCACCAGAGTGTGTCTGCCACTGGCGGAGGCCCTGGCACCTCTGATCCCCCACAGCTCGCCGTTAGGATCTCAGCAGTACTCGAACCAGCAAGCGTGCATGGCATCGTGCTGGAGAAGGAGGGAGACACTGACCATGCAGAGGAGACTAAGCCTTTCCTGAACCCGAGGTCTCCAAATCTGGGGACCTAGCTTCCTACCAGAGACTACACACTACAGATCAAATGTGTCCCTCATTAAAATATAAAACAAAACCAAATC
>SSNP01000004.1:1758453-1828017 GCA_006937955.1 Pachypanchax playfairii | reverse complement strand
GAGACAATCCTCTGCTAGACGTCACTGCATGGGCTGAAGAACACTTCAAGATATCAAATCAAATCAAATCAAATCAAATCAAATCAAATCAAATCAAATCAAACTTTATTTGTAAAGCACTTTTCCTGCTATTTGCAACACAAAGTGCTTCACATAATAAAAAAAAAATTTAAAACAGACACACACAAAAAAAATTCAGATCCCAACTCCCTGCTACCCCCCACCCCCGTCCCCCACCACCATAAATGTTATCTAAATTATCCAAGTTAAAAACATAATAAATAAACAACTGAATTAATAATTAACTGTACAACTGGCTTGACAACACCGTGAGGAAACCATGTATGTATGAGGTTCGTCCACAACCACGAGCCGGTCCACCAAGTTCGCGGTTCAAACCACAAGAACCGAGCTAGAGCCGGCCGGGGCCCAAAGCACAGCCACAGGGCTGCACAGAGGGACCCCCGGCCCCCTAACACCGACATTCCCGCGGGAGGAACCGCGCAGACTGAGTAGTCCAAACCCCCCAGTGTGGATGACCCCCATGAGGAAACACTGGATTAAAAATGAATAATAAAAACATTAAAAAGGATAAGAACAAGTAAAAAAAAACAAGTAGTGATTCATAAAACTAATTTATAATGATGAAACCAAATATAGAAATGAATAAATGAGTAGATGAGCAAATAACAGATAAATGAGTTAAAAGAAAGAAAAAGAAAGAAAGAAAGAAAGAAAGAAAGAAAGAAAGAAAGAAAGAAAGAAAGAAAGAAAGAAAGAAAGAAAGAAAGAAAGAAAGAAAGAAAGAAAGAAAGAAAGAAAGAAAGAAAGAAAGAAAGAAAGAAAGAAAGTTAAAAATTAAGATGATTAAATCACTTAAAAGCTAAGTTAAATAGATATGTCTTGAGCCTCTTTTTCAAAACATGAACAGTCTCTGCAGCCCTGAGGCTGTTCCACAGACGAGGACTATAATATTGGAACGAGGCCTCGATGTAGGTTTTAGTCCTGACTCTAAGAACAACTAAAAGGCCGGTACCAGAGGACGTCAGGGTCCGCGAGGGCTCATAATTCAAAAGCAGTTCAGATAAATAAAAAGGCCCAAGACCATTAAGACATTTAGAAACAACTAACAGAACCTTAAAATCAATCCTGAAACACACGGGGAGCCAATGCAGCGATTTTAAAACAAGTGTAATGTGTTCCCGCCCTCTGGTCCTCGTCAGAACACGAGCCACTGAGTTCTAGAGAAGTTGTAAACTAGAAATATATTTTTTGGGAATCCCAGAGAGCAGAGCATTACAGTAGGCTATTCTACTGGAAATAAAAGCATGTATCAGCACCTCCGTGCTGGCAAGAGAGAGAAATGGGCGGATTCTGGCAATATTTTTAGATAATAAAAATATATTTTGCTATATTTCTAATGTGTGGAATAAAATTCAGCTCAGCTGTGTGTCCACACAGTTTATAAACATCAGTTAAAGATGGATCATGTAAAAAAGAAGCACCAGCATCTTCTCTGAACCAACGCTCATGTAAGCGACAGATTTGGCTCAAATTTGAAATTCTTTTTACAAACTTTGGACATCAAACTGTGCGCTAAAGAGGAGAGGAACCATTCAGCTTGTTGTCAGCAGACAGTTGATGGTATGGGGTTGTATTGGGCTGGGGGGGGGGGCAGCTTACACATCTGGAAAGAAACCATCAATGCTGAAAAGCACAGAAAGATTTAAGAGCCACATCTGTATAGAGACAACATCTCTTCCAGAGAAGGTCTTTTATATTTCAGCCCAACAAACTACATGCTGCTTCCATCACAACAGCCTGACTGCAGGAGTCTGAGTGCTGAACTGACCTGCCTGCAGTCCAGACATTAAACCAACAGAAAACACCTGGTGCATCTGGACTGTTGATCAGTTAGAATCCTGCATCAGACAAGAATGGGGGGAACAAAATCCTCTCCTAAAACTCTGACAGCTGTTCTCCTCATCCCAGATGTTTACAGACACATAAAATGAAAAACAGATGCTACATGATAATAAACATCAAACTGTTCCAACTTTTGTGAGATGTGTTGCTGCAATTAACTTGAAAATGAGTTTTAATATTTTCCATGAAAGGATAAAATATCTCAATTTCACAATCTGATATGTGTTTATGTTTTGCCGGTTCATGAGTTTTACTAATTATTGAATTCTGTTTTATTCTCATTTTACTCAGATTTTTACTTTTTGGAAACTGAGGATCGTGATATGATCCCATTAGTCTAGACACATTTCAAATTATTACTTTTTTATACTATACTATTATAAGTATATAATTATGTATCTGTTTACAAAGCAGCTTCCATAATATTTTATTCTTACATCAGTTTGAAGCTACATTAAAACGTGTTTGTGAGACTTCATTCTTGAATGCACCCTGTTGGATGTGATTTCATCAGGTAAATAAACTGTAATCTGTGTTCTGGTTGATCAAGACGTCTGGATGAATCTTTATATAGGCTAGAGCAGAGTGTGAGCTTATGATAATATCTGCTATTAATGTTGTACCTAATCCTGATAACTGTCACCCACACTTAGTCAGATTACATGACAGATTATGGACATGTGGTGCAGAAATGTGCGCCGTGAAAAGCAGACGTGCTCACAGAGATACACACACACAGTCAGTTTGACGTTATACTTTTATACATTACATGTACATTTATAAATATCAATGTTGGTCAGACCCACTTCTCACATTCAGTCATTTCCAGTGATCATCTTGTTGCCAGTGAACAGTGACAAACAGCATATTCCATCTGTGCGTTGTCTCCATCTGCTCAGCAGTGTGGGGTGAATGAGCGCTTCTCAGATGAGCAGCTGGTGAGCCTGTCAGTGCGCGAGCTGAACCGACACCTGCGCGGAGTAAGCAAGGATGAGGTGGTGCGCCTGAAGCAGAAGCGCCGCACGCTCAAGAACCGTGGTTATGCCCAGTCCTGCCGCTACAAGCGCTTACAGCACCGCCATGCTCTAGAGTCGGAGAAACACCTGCTTACACAACAGGTAAACGCACACACATCCTACATCAGACATATATTTAACCTTGAAGCTAAGCAGCATGATGCATATGTGCATTTTTGCACAGTAAGACTCAAATAAACTCTAATTCTGTGGTTTGTTTTCCCACCCCGTAAAGCTGGAACAGCTACAGTGTGAGCTGACTCGAGTACTGAGGGAGAGAGACGCCTACAAGGCTCGCTACGAGAAACTCCTCAGCACAAACCACAGCACGAGCAACGACACCCCTCAGACACGCTCCAGCAACCCACCTTCTCCACCCCCTGACTACTTCCTCTGAATTTAACCCATAAGGAGAGAAACAAAAGAAAAAACTGTCACATGGAGCAAATATTGATGAGAAATCCGACTTGTCTGTCAGTGTGTGGCACACACACACATGCGTGTGTGTGTGTGTATGTGTGAGGAGGATAGGAAGTGAGAGAAAAGCACTGACGTGAAGCTCTAAGGGCCTTTTATCAGAACTGAGTGTGATGAGGTCAGACTCAGCACTACGCCGCTTTATGAACTTACATTTACTCTACTGTGTATGAACAAAACCTCCAGAACGCTAGTGAAATCAGCTGACAAGCATCACAGCGCAAGCGAATTGAAAAAGGCTTTATCATAGTCCCTCAAGCTGCTGTGCATGCTATCTATGCAATATCATACGTTGTGTTTGTTTTATTTGACAAAAAGCTGCTAGAGCTGCAGACATCTGAGTAGTGCAGTGGTGATATGTGGAGTGGTTCAGTTGTCCATGGCATGCAGTCATGTATTTGCCAGCTCATATTCTAAGATTTCACAGTTGCCTACCAATGTGTTTTAAGCTCACCAACACTTGTTATTCTTTGTAAAGAAAATAAGGAAGAATAGAGAAAAGAATGTACAAGGAGATCTTTTTATGGGATTCTTCTAGTGATAAATGAATAGTAGAGGAAAGTACTTGTTTTTTAGCATCAAAATCTACTTTTTACTAGATAAGATGATGGCTTTGGACCATCAAAGGTGGCAGACTTGCTGTTTGCTAATAGAGTGCTTTAATAAAGCAAATGCAAATGGTGTAAAAAAAAAAAATGAAAGTGTGGCATGATCATTTGTGTGGTTGTGTCCAGTTCTGTTAAAATAGAGAAGCTATTTCTGGGCATTTCTGTGATTAATGACTATTGCAGCATATCTAATGCAACATGTAGCACGACAGAGCTGGTTGCTGTGGACTCGGACACTGTGGGCTACGAGTGATAAACAAACAGTGCAGGGATGAATAAACAAATAAAAATCAACTCTTTGTGGAGACATCTTTACTATCTCGTGATATTATTACCAGATTTCAAGCATTAGAGCTATTTATTTTGTTTAGATGTGTGGTAAACCAATTGTTCTTTTATTTATTCACCTATTTATTCAGTATTTAATGTTTATTCATGTACTTCTCATTATTTTTGCTGGGATTATTCCATTAGTGTGTATTTTTACTTTCCTAAAAGTTTATTCTTTTATCCAGTTGTGATTAGAATTAACAGTATATTTGAAAAAAACAACTCATGGCCATTACTATGGTTTCCTGCTCCTGTTGTAGTGTGGTTTCATACAAAATAAACAAAGATCTTTAAAACCCTTGTTTTGTGTCTGTGTGTTATTGTACACCTTGCACACAGGTTTTAACCTCCTCCCCTCTCCATTTTCCTATTTGAGCATCTCCCACATTCAGTCTCCGGTAGGGCTTTTCTCTGCAGCTCCATGCCGGCTCCATCCCTCTCTTTATCTCTGTGATTCTATAGTAAAGCGTTGACCCTGGGTGTGTGCTGTTTGGGATGACCTCATCTTCGGCTCTGCCTCCCTCTGTGTGTCTCTGGCTCTCTCTTTGGCCTGTATAATAGGAGTGGGATTAGGGCTATAATAGAGCTCTGGCTGCTCACTGCCGGACTCCATTGTGGCTTTGTGGGGGAGTGGAGCACCACTGCTCGTGGTCACACTGACATTCTCACACAAAATACATCCAAACACACCGCTTACATCAACAGCTAGAACATGTTTTAATTAGTAAAATCAGAAACAAGCCAATTAGAAAAAAAAGCATGAGTGTCTTCAACAGGATGTAATCAGGTGAGATTGATAAACTTACTAAGATGGGCTATGTAAACTGTCCTCTGCAGGAGGAATACTCCAGTGACATATTTTAAATATGTACGCTCAAAAAACACCCCTCACTTTCAGCCCAATTAGTGAGGAAATGATTGTGTTGTACTGCCCTCTAGAGGCCTTAGTCAGGGTTGCATCCATCTCCAAGTGGTTAATGAGATCATCGTGACTTCTTCCACATCACTGCTCTTTATTGTGATCTTTTTTTTTTCAGAACTAAATTAATCTGTTGGAAATACTATCAGGTAAATATTAAGACATAATAAAACATTTTGTTGGTCAGTTTCATCCATCCTCAGTATGAAACCGGATTCGGAGAGTGAGTCACACAGCAGTCAGAGAGAAGTGATGAATGACGGAGCTGACTGCTGAGCTGGACCTGGACCCTAACCTGAGGAGACAGGAGAGAGAGACAGAGACGTACACAGAGGGAGAGAGAGAGAGAGAGACGTGGAGCGCGTGACGGACGGAGGACAAGAGAGAGCGCGCGCCACAGACACCGCGCTTACTTTGGAGTTGCCGACAGACACCTGACAGGTGAGAAATTCAACCGGACACCGTGAGCTGGGGTTTATAAATGTTTTTTTTGTTTGTTTTCTGTGTCTTCGGGACGTCTCACTGGCTGGTTTCAGTTTGCAGATGCCGACAGATGTGCCCCAAGAAAGGCTCAGCATCGAGGAGAATGCGACTCAGGTAGGGGCCACCGGGCTTAAAGACCCCTAANAATCCATTTAAGTATCATATAACATGATATACGGGTTCACGTGATCGTGCCCGAGTGTTTGTTTAATGTGGGTGGGTTTTCAGAGTGTGGGTGTCCTTCAATATAAAATACTAGACCCGGAGTTCAACGTGCTGGTGGATTAACTCTTTCACTTTTATTTACATATAAATGATAATGTTTGTGTTGACTCAACGTAACTTTGAAAGATTGTTGGTTTTGAGTTTGTTTTTTCCAGTGATTTAAGCTAAAATAATAGATACTACCCTTAATGTCATACAGTTATGGAACAGATGTTTTTCATATAAAACTCTCTATAGATCTATGATGTTAGATTGATTGTACAGAAATTACAAATAAAAACACCAGTTCTAAATAAAATCCATATGAGGGAAATTCAAAGTGCCATGCAGCCACTTTTAAAATAAAGATATAAAATAATTTGAAATATAAAAGTAGTGATTTCAATAAGCGGATTACTGTAACAGTTCCTTCAGTAAAATGTATTTTTCTTCAGTATTAGGCCTCAAAACAATATTATCTAATATTTAATCTGAAAATACGTCCACAGGGCTGGACTGGGGCAAAAACTGAAACAAATAACCGGTAAAACATCAGAAAAAACAGCTGTTTGTTGTTGAATAGCAGCAGTTACCTGCCAGATTCATGGCCACAAGATAACTTCTGAATTACCTTCTGAAATACTTCATTTGGCTCTCAAATAAAAAATATTTGGTGTATTTTTAGTGGCTCCACTTTATGCTAGGAAATAATTGGCAGTTAAGTACGGAAGCCTGTTGCTGCCACTAAAGCAAGACATTTTTTTAAATTGCTATAACAAAATCATTTTGAAAATGTGAAAAGTATATTGTTGGAGATTTTTTTGTCTGCAGTTTGGCCACAACATGTTTCCATAGTTACCTGGACAGGGATATACCATGAAAAATGAGTCTCATCAAACTCCATCAATCCAATATAATGAACATTTTATCTGATTTTTTTCTCTATACTAAATATGATCCATTAATATTTATGAAAATATATTTAATCTCTTTAATGGGATTATGGTAGAAAAGGCTGATGACTCAAAGTAAAATGTTTAATAAATGTTTTCAAATCTTTGATGGACATGAAATCTGCTGGGCCACTGCTACTGCAGGAATGCAGAGAAAACTGGTTAAAAACATTTTTATTTCATTCATTGGATTTATCATTTTTACAGCAAACATAAAACTAAACAGTTTCCTTTCTATGATCAGGAAAATTAATTTGTTCAGCTAAAAGGAGAGTAAAAAAGTTCATCTGCTGTTGACTGGAGTTTGTGGAAAACACGTGATTCTATTCAGCATTCACAAGATGTGGGACAACAAGAGTTGGAAGAATTTTAAAACAAAAGTCACATGAAAAAAAAAAATTTTAAAAAGTTTATTTAGGACTTTTATTTTTTAAATCCACACATATTTTAAGTCTGAATCTTATCTAATCCTTTATGGCTCAATGTCTTCCTCAAATCTGTAACAATCTCCTGTCCCACATATAACACAAAGAAAGTTTTGAGATCCGTTATTTTTGACACAAATGAGTGACTTTATTAAACACCTCATAGTGTTGACATGTTCCTCTCTCCAGTGTGACAGCATGACTCTGCCCAGCACCCCCACCGTCCGCAGAGGAAGCACTCCTCTGCCAATAAAGCACCAGCTCAGGAGAGAAGAAGCCGTCCACGATGACGGTGAATGGACGTCGGGGGCAGCTGGACCTTCTGCCTCTCCACTCAGTTTCAGCCCTGCTCTGGATGACACTCCCACCGTGTCTATAGAAGGCAGACATGACGGCCCTTTGAGGATCGCCCTGCTGGGGCAGAACGGTGTCGGGAAATCCTCTCTGGCTCTGGCCTTTGCAGGGGACATGGACAGGGCTGCATCTGTGGATTCTGATGGTACAGAACAAAGTGTTTGACATATTAAGACAGATGAGAAGGCCTGTAATTATCTAGCCAGTAAATAACATGGCGTGTTCTATCTGAGACCTAACTGCTTCTGTCTTTCTCTAGGGGAGGGTTTTGTACGCAGAGTCACCGTGGATGATGAGGAGAGCACCATCATTATCTATGACAACTGGAGACAGGTGAGCCAAACAACACTTCATGGTTCTCTCTCTCCCTGCTCCCTCATCAGGTTACTGAGTTCTCTCTGCAGCTGGAACCTGTGAGCTCAGCTACTTGTCACCATTTTACACAAAGATACCGAGTGAAATCCTGGACTGTTTAAGCTCAAGATGCATCTCTCCATTCTGGAAACCTGACCTCATTTTTATTTCTTATTCTAGACTCACTTTATGAACAAATAAGATCAAATCTGCTCATGTTCTACACCCGTGTGCGTGCTATACTTTACTGTTTACCTTGAATCAATGTGCAGCACAGCAAATCTAAAAGAGGACAGTAAATCTGCTGCGTGTGCATCTGTTTCCTTTGAGGAACGCTCAGTCTCAGGTCGCTCTGCGTATTCGCTTGTCCCTCGATTGCAGCTCAGAGGCGTCTGTGTGGATCTTAGCTAGAGTCGGCGGCTGAGTGGGAGAGCCAGATGACTGCATTAAGGTTTCTGATTCAGGTGGATGTGTGAAAATACTCAAGTAGTGCTTTCTATCTGTTTTTTTTTTTTTTCTTCTTTTTGACGTGGCAGTTTGTAAATATGCTGCGAGTGTAAATAAAAGAGAAAAGAAACATAACTGTGTGTGTGTCAGTAGTGGTCAAAGCCTGATTTGAGTTATAGATATAATCTAAATAAGAAAAGTCATCAGATCGTAGCTGCACAAACTGAATGCAAGCTGCTGTTCGATCTGCTTGCTGTGAGGGTTTTCTCTTTTTTTTTTTTTTTTTTTCATTTTTGGTTATTTTTAGTGACTTGTTTCTCTTTGTTAGTTGAGGAGGATGAGAGTAATGTGCACTAAGAAAAATACAGCAGTAGCATTAACTATAGGGAGTCCTTAGATCTCCTCCAGCAGCTGATGTGCTCTTATTTTGTAGAATAATTTGTCCATGAGTTTGATGGAAAATTCATTGTTCTCTGATTTTTTTTAGTGTAAAAAATTGATGATGATCCATTTGTGTTTGTAAGTTTGTAAAACGTGTGTCAGAGTTCAGTTTTCAATCTTCTTTTCTTCAGGACCTGTCTGCTCTCCAGTGTGAGGTGTGTGTTCTGGTGTTTTCGGTGACCGACAGACGCAGTTTCCATCGGACTGCTCAGCTCCGACTTCTCCTGAGAGAGACTCAGCCTCAGACTCCCATAATCCTCGTTGGTAATAAGAGTGACCTGGTTCGGACACGTGAAGTCACTTCTCAAGGTGAGAGAGAAACTTCCTCCTTACTCACCTCTCCTGTGGTTTGTTTCCAGCTGGGCTTTTACGCTCGCAGTCAGTGTTTCCTGCTCTTTTTAATGTCAGTAAACACAAACGTGAACGCATGCCTCATCACTGTGTGGGAGTATGAAGGGTGTCACAATTACAGTTAAAGCCAGAGAGCATCCGTAGTGACTGCACTGCCTCTCTACAATAACACAGTTCAACAGCACTTAGGCTGAGGAAGTGGTGTTCTCCGTCCTGCTTTGATCAGCCGCGGTAAATAAAAGTTAAACGCCATCAAAGTGCCAACGAGGTGAGAAAAATATCTACAAATTCTTGTTGGTTTATTCAATGACAGAAAACCATCAGCTGAGCCTCAGACGCAAACAGTTTAAAACATCCAGCTGTGGAGATTAAACATGTCTCCAGGAGGAGTTCAGTTATCGGTCCCTTTAAATGAAATGTTGCCAAAATATCTGCAGTTCACAGAAACATCAGGCCATTTATTTCCTAGTGCAGGAAAATAAAATGAAAAGATTCTGCAGACAAAAACTCGGGGAAAATAAAGTTGTGCTCTCCGTCCACCCGTTCTGCCTCTTTCTGTTAGTTTCACTTGTTTACACATTCTGTACGTAAACAATTCTATTAATCATCTTTTCACATCACGTATATGAAAAAGTGATTCTACATGAGCGGATTGGGTTTGACTGCTTTTTTCCCCGTGTGGTGGAGTTTCAGAGCAGCGTGGTGGACTGATATCATCTTAAAACAGCTCCAGTCTCCAAACTCTCCCAGAAGCAGAGATGCAACACGGTCACTTTTTTAAAACTGATATGATACCGATACTTAAATCTGAGTACTTACTAATGCCGAGTACCAATGCCGATACTTCTACCACACAAAAAAAATGCAAAGAATAATATATATATATATACAGTATATATACTGTATATCTCAGACATTCTGAGATAGAGAGATGAGATGCGTGAGATGAGGAAGTGCTGGAGGAGGAACCATCATGGGAGGACAAGCCCCTACATGGGATGTACCACTGGAACATAACTGACCTCAAGTGGCTGACCTCAAGAAATCCTACCAATGGCTGGAGAGGGCCGGCTTACAGGACACCACAGAGGCACTCATCCTTGCAGCACAGGAGCAGGCTCTAAGCACCAGAGCGGAGTACGGGCTGGAAATCCCAAGGTCAAAGTGGGAAACACCTCCAAAGGTGGTGGAGAACGACCGAGCAAAGATCCTGTGGGACTTCCAGATCCAGACAAACAGGATGGTAATGGCGAACCAACCGGACATTGGGGTGGTTGATAAAGAGCAGAGGAAAGCAGTTGTGGTGGATGTGGCGATACCAAGTGATGGCAACATCAGGAAGAAGGAACATGAGAAACTTGAGAGATACCAAGGGCTCAGAGAGGAGCTAGAGAAGACTTAGAAGATGAAGGTGACAGTAGTACCCGTGGTAATCGGAGCACTTGGGGCAGTAACCCCCAAACTGGAGGAATGGCTCCAGCAGATCCCTGGAAGAACCTCAGACATCTCAGTCCAGAAAAGTGCAGTACTCGGAACAGCTAAAATACTGCGCAGGACCCTCAAGCTCCCAGGCCTCTGGTAGAGGACCTGAGCTTAGAACGGGAAAAAATAATTTTTTTTATTTTTATTATTTATAATCAGGGGTGCACATAATATTTTTGGGCTGGTTCTCAGAAGAGAACCTTTAGGGTTGTTGCTTGGTCCTCACATTTTTAAATGTGTCTCGCTGTGTCTCTTCCGAGCTCCTCTGCTTTGTTTTTGGTTTCATCAAGCTTCAAATTCAGTCTGTTTACTTTACCTGGCTCTATATTTGTTTCAATAAAAATCCTTTAATTATTGAAAAAATCAAGAGAAACCAGTAAAATATAAAAATACTGGTAAAACAAACCTTCAGAGTTCAGGTTGGATTGTTTACAGGTTTGATTGTTCACTTTAATCTACATTTAACAGTTTGGTGTTGAAATTTATTAATCAGCTGTTGGGGCTTCTGTCATTTACTGTAACTGTTTTTTGTTTTGAAATGATGAGGATGTTTGTAATGTGATGCAGTCAGATAAAAAGATACACTGGACAGTTATGGGGCATTGACTGCATATCCCATAGTGCTTTGCGCGCATTCAAAATGGCGCGGATCACAGACAAATACGCTGATACTGTTGATTAAAACAGGTGGTTTTCTGTATTTTATAGCACAAAAAGGTAGTTATACACGTCTGTGCCACGATGGTCTATTTGTCTTATTCAGTGAATTTTTTCAGTTTTGACGTGATGCAGAATCCTGCAGTCAGCTGCACTGATCTGACTGACTGAAAATCCGTCACACTGACAAACTGATACACAGAGACAGAGAGAGACGCAGCATCAGCTGATCAGCTGGAACTTCGGCGATCTGGCTGAGAAACATATCAGTCAAACAAAAGAAGTCAACGGGATTCTTCATTTATTTGACAACGAACCGCCTCTGATTAACCTAAAAATTCACGCAGCTCAACCAAACCAATGTTAAGTACGCAAACGCGTGTTGCAACTTTTCATCTGGTGCGCATTTTATATTTTGACAGTGTGTGCAGACCACTTATGTGCACCCCTGTATATATATTATTATATATATATATAATAATAATAAAAATTAATAAAACCAAAATTTGAAACATTTTCTGTGAAATTACTGCAGCGTTTCCACATTTTAAGTATCGATACGAGTACATTAGAATGGTATCGGTCCTGATACCTGATACCAGTATCGGTATCGGTGCATCCCTACCCAGATGTTCTTGCAGATGTTTTAGAACACTTTACACCACCATCACACTTCATGTGATTCTCTATATGTATTCTATAAATGTTCACCTGGTTGAGTTTTCAATGCTCTTCATTTATCTGTGCATCAATAACTCAAACAGTTGTGGATGGATCCAGTTAAAATCTTCAGGGCAGGTTGTGAATGTGAGAATTGAGTTTTCATGTGTAACTATTGAGGTAATGATATTAAAATCAGATCAGAACCCAATGATGATAAAATGAATGTAGGACCATGAGTCATGTTATGGAGGAAATGAGCTGTTTGGTGGAGGTCTGGACTCTCTGGGTGTTTTCTAACTTACAAATCCGGACTTTTCATAGAAACAGATCACAAAGTATTTCACAGTAGTGACATGAAACAACTACGGTAGTTTGCTTAAACTTGTTAAAATGTTCGTGCACAGGCACCACTGGACCCTCTGACCACCTCCAGACAGGTGACGTTTCCTGCCCAAGAACAAAATGACAAAGGGATTTTTCAGATGGAGCAAAGATTTAAACTGGTGACCCCCAAAAATTACAGGGCAATAAATTAAACCAAAGAAGTGCTGCTGGTGCTAATTATGCTTCACCTGATGGCAGTGTGTGAAGGTTTAATAAATAACACATATATTAACTTCACCTATAACACATATATTAAATAACACATATATTAAATAACACATATATTAAATAACACATATATTAACTTCACCTATAACACATATATTAAATAACACATATATTAAATAACACATATATTAACATAACACATATATTAACTTCACCTATAACACATATATTAAATAACACATATATTAACTTCACCTATAACACATATATTAAATAACACATATATTAAATAACACATATATTAACTTCACCTATAACACATATATTAAATAACACATATATTAACTTCACCTATAACACATATATTATATAACACATATATTAAATAACACATATATTAAATAACACATATATTAACTTCACCTATAACACATATATTAAATAACACATATATTAACTTCACCTATAACACATATATTAAATAACACATATATTAAATAACACATATATTAAATAACACATATATTAAATAACACATATATTAAATAACACATATATTAAATAACACATATATTAACTTCACCTATAACACATATATTAAATAACACATATATTAACTTCACCTATAACACATATATTAAATAACACATATATTAAATAACACATATATTAACTTCACCTATAACACATATATTAAATAACACATATATTAAATAACACATATATTAACTTCACCTATAACACATATATTAAATAACACATATATTAAATAACACATATATTAAATAACACATATATTAACTTCACCTATAACACATATATTAAATAACACATATATTAAATAACACATATATTAAATAACACATATATTAACTTCACCTATAACACATATATTAAATAACACATATATTAACTTCACCTATAACACATATATTAAATAACACATATATTAAATAACACATATATTAACTTCACCTATAACACATATATTAAATAACACATATATTAAATAACACATATATTAACTTCACCTATAACACATATATTAAATAACACATATATTAAATAACTCATATATTAAATAACACATATATTAAATAACACATATATTAAATAACACATATATTAACATATATTTTTAACTCATTTTATAGAAATTTATCATCTTTATTCTATCCACTTTTGAGAACAAGTAATACTACATATTTTGTTTTATATTATTGTATATTTTGTTGTGAGAATTGTTTGTCTTGTCTTCATGCTGCTCAGTGTGTCTGAAATTTAGTTGCCTCTAGAGGATAAAGGATAAAGTTGTTCTGATTCTGATTCTGAAAACATTCACATAAACTGCTGGGAAATTTTGGAAACTGGATCCCTTTTAAAAATGACAGACATCCACTTTGGTCTAGCTGCATTCAGGTTGGCTGTTAGCTCATACTAGTTTATTTCTCCAAACTGAAGCCATTCCAGAAGCTATTTACAAAGAGGAGGATAATAAATATTTAGAACTTCACTGTTCAATCAGTCAGTCATTACCTATACCTGCTTGTTCCTGTTCAGGGTCAGAGGCAGCTGGTGTCTGTCTCCAGCTGTTATTAGGTGAGAGCAGGGTCACACCTGGACAGGTGACCAGTCCATCACAGGGCATAGAGATAAACAACCACTCACATAAACATTTACACCTAGGGACACTTACAGTTGCCAACTAACCTCATGAATATTTTTTGGTCTGTGGGAGGAAGCTGGAGTCCCCAAGAAAACCTACTCATGTACTGAGAGAACATATAAACTCCATGCAGAAAGATCCCAGCCTGGTTTCAAACCCAGGACCTTCTGACTGCAAGGCCCACTGCACCACCATGCAGCCCAACACTGTTCAAAATGGACAAAAATGGCGTCTTCATGTTTTTCCTCAGGAGCGCTGGTTCACTTTCAGGTTTATTGGAGATTCTATATGTTGAAGGTTTAAAAGTGAACTCCCTTTTCAGAACACTTCCTGTTTCTTGTGGGGACAAACCGCTCTATCCTGAAAATCTCATTCACCTGGTTATTAACCTGTTTCCTTTATTAGTCATGAGATATTTCACCAGATGTTTAAATGTTGCATAACTTCACAGTTTTTGTTGATTTTTTCTTTGTTTATTGATTCATCTTCAGAAGGAGTAAATGATTTTCAGACAATTGGGAAGCGTTTTTTGTTCCATCTGCGTAACATCTGTACTGACCTCGTCTCTCTTTGCTCCATCTCCTCCGTCAGAGGCCATGTCCAGCGCCGCCCTCTTCAACTGTCTGTATCTGGAGATTTCTGCCTCTCTGGATCATCGTACGCCTGAGCTCCTGGAGTCTGCGGTTCGACTAGCCAGAGGTCAGCCCCCGTGGCCTCCAGGAAGCAGCGCAGAGGACATGTGCGGTGGAGGCCAGCGTGAAAGCATTACCTCACGTGCCAAACGTTTCCTATCCAGCCTGGTGCCCCGGTATCCACGGGAACGAGACGTGGGCAAGTTCCTAAGGCAGAAGTCCCGCTCGTGCCACGATCTTGGGGCTCTGTGATCACACAGAGTTTACTAGCTTGGTTTTTAACGGGGTTAGTGTGGGGTGATGTGGTACACCAGCAGAGAAGAGGACAGAGTGATACAGCACTTAGTGGACAGAGAGGAGTGACAGAGGAGGTGCGATGGAGTAACAACAGGGTGTTATTGGACGATGGTGTGAGAGCTCATCATACACGGAGGAGAGAAGTTAGTGAGGATGTTTATCTTTACAATAATTTAGAAAATGTGTACATGAAACCCTGGAAAACAGAAGAAAAACACAATGTTGTAGAAAACGTGTAAATAAGCTGCAGAAGTGAAACTTCAGTGCCATCGTCACAGCTTTGAAATCGAAATAAATTGCTTTTTTGTTTTGAGTCTAGAGAACGTGGTTCCTGACTGGCCTTGGGTTCTGTTCTCATGCTTCCTGTCATGATTGAATTTTTACTTTGAAGAGGACAGAAATAATCACTTTAAACAACAAGAGAAGCAGAAATGCTCCACTGCAGATATACTCCTAACCTTTTAGTGGGTTACTGATGATTCATGTTGTGTTCGTTTAATGAAAGCCAACGTTGTATCCATGACGATGGTGAGCAAAGAAATAGTCAAAGGCCACGCAAGGACAGATGGGAATTACAGGGATCTACAGAGCTCAGCATGGCAATAAGAAAAGAAACTGCAAAGAAAAGGGAGATTATTGTATATATGCTGATTGTTGCCATGCTACTGTTGTCAAGGAAACATGAAGTCGCAGAGACATGTCCCTTTTCTCTCTCCTGAAAGTGCATGTCTCAGATTTTTATATGAAGTGGAGGAAAGGCAGGCTGATTCTTGCTCACTCAGTCGTATTTTTCAGGTTTAAAATCCAACACTAAATTAAAAAGATGGAGAGTTTTCATCAGAATCCTGCCTCCGTGCACTCATCTGTATCACACTCAACCCACGGCACTTCCATCCTCCCACTGCCGCCCACACATGGAAAAAGATCCAGAAACCATTATACTCCTCATTTTTTATCAAAAGAAAGGCAGCGCTATCATAGGAGGGGGAAAAAAAAAGAAAATGGTGGCACAATACTCTGACTCATTCCTTTGGCTGCAAACTGCTGGAACAAAATAAAAGGCTGATTTGAAAAAAAAAAATCATGGACTCCAAGTTCCCTCTTGTGGTTGTTTGGAAGTCCTGCAACGAGGTAACTAATGTTTCTATTTGAGGATTAGATCAGTTTCAATCAGATGCACAACAGGAGCAACACACAGGAAACCTGCAGGTGTTACATATCCAGTGTTTTAAAAGTCAGTCAGTCTCTAAATCTGCTGATTCCTGTTGACGGTCACAGAGAGCTGGTGTCCATCTCCAGCTGTCACTGAGTGAGATGCAGGGTCATTATCATGTTTTAAAATTTTAAATCTTAAAAAAACACAAGACGTTTTATGTTCTTAAAATATGCTCCTTAAATTCAAACCAAGCAACGGATCAGAAACCTGGTAAATGACACGATGAACTGATGGATGCAGTGGACAAACAAATATATGCATCTGACCAAAATCTGCTTTTGCTGTAAAATGACAGTGAAGACTGACAATATAAATCTTTTTCAAAATAAATGTTGATGTTGCGTCAAATTGTGCTGCGTTTCAAAACCCCGTAAAATTAAAGACATAATAGAGGATCTATAAAAAGCCAAAAATGATAATATAATATTGTAGCAGTTATACTAGTTATGCAAATCTCCCCCTTCAACATGAATAAAGATGATTTAAACTGACGTCCTGTTTTCAGACACTGCCATATTGTATTTTTGGAGCCAGAGTCTGTTCACAAGAGACGTCGGGCTGGAAATCCCGCCTACTCACTTTCATCAAACAGCTAATTAAAACAAAACTAATTTTAAAAAATGACAATCTGAACTGAACATGTAGCAGGAAGGTAGTCATCATTTGGAATAAAACACCTGGCATCTTTTGTTTATAAATGTCCATAAAATGTGACGTTTACAGCTAGAGTGACAGGATTTAAAACATATACTACAGTCTTGAAAAAACAAAAAAAAAAAAATCTGCTTCAATTTCTTCCTTTCATTCTGTCGATGTATATCGATGACCTTCCTCTAAACCTGCTGACAAGTTTAAATCCAGTGTTGATGCATCCGTGTTGTCAAAACTCTGTTCTGCTGCTGAAACTCAACTCAGGAATAAACAGAATAAACCTACTTAGCATCCCCACAGCAGTAAACTAGCACACACATGGAACTGGCTCATTTAAAAGGGTTATATTTATTATTAATCATGAAACCAGTTATTTTCACCCCATTTTTAGAAAACCACCATTTGGATTAAAGAGACACAATTAATGAGCTTTTGTTTATTAGTTTATTTTACAGGAATGATCTGTGTATAAGGACAATCAGCTGTTAATTTGTAAACTAAGGCGTGACACTGCAGAAAGACGACACACGCTGAACCTTTCAGAGGCTGCAGGCTTGTAATTTTTGGTCTGCAACCTTGAGAGAGATCCAGGTGTTGAGCATGGAGGCCCTCAGTTTGCACCACACCAGGTGGCTGCTCAAGCCGATGACCTGCGCCGCGAACTGAGCAGCAGACTCAGGAGAAAGGATTGTGGAGCACCCGAGTCCTGCAGGAAAAATATAAAAAAATAGTTGCTATGATGGATAAACCTGGATGAAACACAAGGGACAGTGAGAACTCTTCTCACCACTGGGCATACGGAGGGACGACCAGACATCCTGGGCTCCCCAGTCTGGAGTCAGAGGGGGGCAGTTGATAACAGGATAAGCAGTGTTTCCAGACATCACCGGTCCCAGACCGTTACTTCTGCCAGCTACAGCCACAAATACAGTCGGGACACCATCACCTGTCCAGAAACACATTGGAACAAGAAGACATGAGGAAGTCCACTTCATTATCCACCAGATCTAAACAATCCACACACCTTCATATTCTGCTTTGATCCGGAGGGTCTCATCTGGTCCCTTGTGTGCCGACGTAACCCTCAGGATGCAGGGGATCCCGTACGAGGTACAGGCCTTTTTTATTTTTTCACAGTGTGCCATGTCTGAGGTAGAACCCATCAGAACCACCACCCTGCTGCTGGACTGGGGCTCCAGCAGCAGCTACAAACAGCAGAGGACATCATGTGATGTTGTAGGATGGAAACAGCTTCATGTTACTTTATAAACTATGAGTAGATTAGGTGATACCTTGACCCTTTCAGAAACCCACTCGAAGTTTCTCTTCACCATCTGCATGGCTTCTGGAGTAACTTCTTTTAGGTCTCGGTACACCTGGGAAAAAAAAAAAAAAAGTTTTATTTTGTTTAAATTTCTTGATGAAAGTTAGTAACGCTGGGTAGTAAAGTGCCTGACCTGCTTATCTTTTTGCTGGCTTCGATCTCCGGCCGGCCACAGCCTCCATGAATCATTATCAATCACATCAGCCAGGACGATCTCACGTGTTTTCACATTCACGCCGAACTCAATCTACAAGCACAGTTTTGAAAAGTTTCAAGTAAATGGTTCAATATGCCATACCACCAGCAGAGGGCGATGTTGATCTACATGCCTTCATGTCCACAAGAGTACAGTTCTGAGTGGCCCAAGCCTTCTCCAAAATCTCAAAGATGGCCACAGTGCTGCGATTCATGATGTCCACCTCACACTGACCGATACCGAGTCCAGCCAGACTGAAGTTAGCAGCCAGGAGCTGCTCCTCGGACCACTGGGGGTCATTGTTGGCATCATCCTAAAAATAAATAAATCAGAATACAATTCAGTTCACAAGGTTAAAATAAGACACTGGATGTAAAGCAGGTGAGCTCTCAGGCTTACTTTAAAGAACATCTCCATCTTCAGAGGAGAGAAGCGGTAGCCCTCTTTGACTCCTGGATTCCTCTTCAGGAAGGACCCGGTTGCCACTCGGCGACACACCCACTCGATGGGAATCATCTCACAGTGCGCTGCGATGAACGCCGTCTCTGAGTGCTGCTTCACAAAAGCAGTCTTAATGCCTGGAAGATCAGGGAATGAATGTTTTAAAATCACTCACCATCAAGGCTCAACAACAAAAACAGCATTTACATCATGGTGAGAATGAATGATCTGGTTTTACTCTGAGTAGAAACTGAAGGTTTAAGATGTTTTTATGCCAGCAGAGCCTGATTTCAGGCCTCATTCTGGTTAAGTGGGACGTGTTCAACCATGTTATGGTTGATTTACAGGCGGAAACACCGCATGTCACAGGATAAACATTACCACAGCTCGGCTGAAACACACCAGACTCACGAGTGCTACATTATCCAATTACTTAGAAATAAAAATTAAATACTAAACTATTGGGAAAAAATGATCTCTACATGTGTCAGTATGATCAGGTTACAAACTTTCACTGTTAACTTGTGGATTTTTGCTCAAACATGAGAAATAAATTACACTTTTCTCCAATTTAACACCAAAGGATCTAACTATTAACTCATTAAGGACCTCTGTTGTCCCGTGACACAGAAGGTCACATTGTTGACCCATCTCACTAATTAGGATCACATCGTTTGCTGCTCACAAATGTGAACTTTTTCTGCTCATTTATCAAAGCAACCCTTTGTGAAATTATAATATTACAACATTGAGGTGTAAAATAATTCAACATGCGTTGAATCAATCCCAAGGAATGTGTGGGAATGTTGCTTCAGGGTGAGTATGACACATCTGCACCGACACACTCAGGAACCTGCAGGTTTCTTTTATTTATTTATTTTTTTTTACTTTTTGAACTTGACAACTTTACCAAGTCCTCACCAGATTCCTGGAGAAGTTTAAACACGCAGCACGTCGTCTTGTTGGCGATGGCAGCCTTGCCCTCCATCTGGTCTTTCCTCACAGCGTTCCCAGCTGTGATTTGGTCTTTAGACTGCACCAGAACCAGTCCGGGTTGATCCACCAGCTCAAAAATCTGCTTTGTCTTTCCCTCATTGAGCTTCTGGCCGATGTTCAACTCTGAAAGTACGCGCACACAAAAATAAACAAACAATCAAACAAATTCTCATTGTATTAAACTTCTAAATGATGCATAGTGTTAGTAACGTACCTGGAGTGGAGGCCATTGTGCAGGTGAGAGCTAAACAGTCCTGAAAGACAAACCACAACTCGTTAGAAGCAGCACCGAGGCGCATGCAGCAGGAGAGGAAAGCGGGCCGTTTCTTACAGCCACTTTCAGCCAATCACATCAAGCGACTGATTCCCTCAACCAATCACAGCGGCGCATTGATCACACGTGACTTCAGGACGCTCAAACTTTAACAGGGAGAATATTTGGAAGTGCCACCATGTTTTCAGAGGATTGATTTAATTTTTACATTCCAGAGAAAAACAGACCTTTGACCAAACAGAACGAATCAGTTAATGTTTGTACAACGCGCCTCATCTGATAAATCAGTTTTAGTTAAATTCGGATAAAAGTTCCGATAAGCTTTGCTTCGATTAAAAAGTAAGAAAAAAAACTTTTCACCCATGATGGCGAGTTTAAACAGTGTCAGCTGACCTTGATGCTAGCCACGTTGTATCGTTAAGGCACGTGTTTGGTCAATACTCTACGTGCACGCGCACGCGGGTTACTGACGGGCGAAGTAGGCGCGAGACCGTTCAAGGCGTTAACGGGGGTAACCGGAGAACGGACGGACAGACACACACCAGCGGTGGTGGGATGGAGTTTGAGGAGTCCGGTATCGGGGAGGAGTGCGGGGTTTTCGGCTGTGTTGCTGCAGGAGAGTGGCCCACGCAGCTGGAGGTGGCGCAGGTCCTCACGCTGGGGCTCGTGGCATTACAGCACAGGTAAGTAACGTAAAGGTGTGCACGTGAACGTTGTCACGTTAGCTAATAACTCATTAGCTTCTAACATGGGTTATTTGGCCTGTTATTGATGTGCAGAAGTAGCAAGTTAAATAACTTTGAAGTGAAAATGAGGAGACGGGGCAGTATTTTCAAATACGTTCCAAAAAATATAATAAACCATGTTATGATTAATTAATATCTTATACAAAATATTTTTAAAAAGTTTTTCTGATGTAATAGTTGTTGTACACTGTTGTGTCGTTTATATACAAATGTTTGATCTCAGGTACTCAGTGTTGATCTCACCTGTCTGTTTGTAGAGACCATTGAACAGACTGATTTGATCTTCATTATAGGAACGTGTTCCTGCTCCTCTTTGCACTGAGCCTGCTCTTCATCAGCAGGATCACAACCAGAGTTCAGCTTTTTTGCTGCTGTGCAATCTGAAAAAAAAACACAAGATGTAAAGTCTGTTATCCTGCTCAATTTAGTTAAATAAGTGTTTCTGACTATAGATCAAAATGATGGTTTTCTAGAGATCATTTATTTGACAGCTTATGGAACAACATGCTTATCTGTAATTTCATTATTTGATTCAGTTGCACATCATGTGACTGAGATGACAAAGGCTTCAGTCATTTGTGGGCATCAAGTGACCTCCACACTGATAACGGAACATTTCAAACCTTGATCCACAGCTTTCCTCTTTATTCCTCTGTGTGCTGAAAATGTCTCGAACTTTTCTGTGAAAGTTTCAGAAGGGCCTGTAAACAGCATGTGATATGAGGGGTTAAAGATTAAGACCACACACACAGTCATTCTTGTTAAATAAAGTTGGACAGGTTGATTTTTAATTCTTAATGATCATTAATCACGAATAAATGATGATCTGCTCACTCGTCAGTTTGTGGTGCAGATCCAGACGGTGGTCCCTGACGGTTTGCCGCCTCGTCTCATCTGGTTTTGGTGCGGCGTTGATGGACATGGATAAGAAGGAGTCAGAACTACAAGTTCTTTCATCTGTTCCAGTGTTGGTCTTTTTTAAATGCACGTCTTCCTGATGGTTTTCCTCACAGCCCTGTAAAATTGCCACGCTTGAATGTGCAGCGTCAGCAGTTGACGTGTCACACGGCGAGCCGTTTGCGGTGTGAGTCATTATGGAGTCCACATCATCGTAGAACCTCATGAGGCGTTTTCGCTCGGCCTCATCGGCCTTCCCCCTCTGAAGGGACCGGTAGAGGTACTTCAGATTCTTGTACTTGGTGTGACACTGTTTCCAGTCACGTTCGATGCCCTGCTGCAATAACCTGTTGGAGATCTGGACAAAAATGTCCCTCTTTCTGGTAGATCTCTCCAGCTGCTTGCATATGCGCTCATCGGACCAGGCCTGAATCAGTGCGTGCACTTCTTGGTCGCTCCAGTTCCGACCCGTGTCTGACACTGTGACCACGTGGAACTGGTCAGATCCTGATGAATCTGCAGGTATTAAATGGGCCTCTGGGGTGAAGAATTGACAGGATATTCAGGCGATGGCTCTCACTCATCTGAGTCATTTTAGTAGGTTGAAAAAAAGAAAATCCAACTTTTTTCTTGGTTCTTGAATATGTTCTACTTCTAATCTGAGAAGCTTTCTAATGTCATGAGTGATCCCCCCCACACACACACCTTCTACTGGACTGATTAGCATGTGAGATGTTTTGGTCACATGCTTGATTGTATAAATAACTATGAAACTGTAAAGCGTTTCACTCCTTACAACCTAAAAACTGGATGTGAGAAAACTTCCCACATGGAAAACAAAACATCTTTTTTTTATCCTACTGTGAAGGAATAAACTTTACACACACTCTGAGGTTTCTCAGGTGTGTTTTCATACCTGTGCCTCTCCATTGTGTTTCTGTTTCTCCATCAATATCATAATCATCACTGTTGTCATCTGAAAATAAAATTGAAATCATCAGGTTGGATTCTAAAAACTACAATGTGCATTGTGTCATAAATACCTACCATCATCTATTTCTATGACGATTTCATTCTCTGAGGGTGCCGTCTGTCTTGTATTGCCTGGTGGTGTTTGTAGCCGCTCTATAGTCATGTCTCCATTATACAACCTCTTCTGCATCTCCACCGCCCCGTTTTCCAGCCCCTGGTTGAGCAGGATCGCTTCCACCTCTTCAAAAAACTTCATGTACTTCCCTGGGCTTCCTGCACCACTGCCCCCTGCAGCATGTGCACTTTTTGCAGTTTTGTAGTCATATTTCAAATTCTTATATTTGGTTCGACACTGTTTCCAGTTCCGCACCACCCCGAACTTTCTCTGCATCTGACGAGCCATCTCTTGGAAGATGGACTTGTTACGCAAGGTGCTTTTCAAGCGTTCCCGAATGTTGCGGTCGGCCCAGATGCACAGCAGTGCCCGGACCTCGTCGTCCGTCCAGTGGCGCCCCCCTTCTTCAGCCACGTTTGGAATGTAGGAAAGTGTCGGATGAATTTGACTCTTGATTCCTGCAATATACAGTTTTATTTTTGTGAACACTTTTATTTGGCAAATTGACTTTTTAAAATGACTTTTTATAGAGCAGCAAGCAACATCCTGACATGCCTGTTTGTCAGTATAAATAGTTTTTTTCTGTGTATGTGTCAAACCCAGTGCTGTGGTATTGGGACTGAGGAAGTGTAGATACCTCTTTGACCATCCACATCTTTGTCCCATCCCTCCACCGGCCTCCCATCCAGTCCTGGGCCATAGATAGTTGATGATGCTGCTGCGTCAGGCATCCTGCTCTGAAGTCCCAGGTTCCTGCTCGTGGCTTGGCACTCCTTCCAGCTGCGCATAATACTGAGCTGCCTCAGACGCTCTGAGATCAACTTGAATGTGGCACTGCTCTCTGCTACGTGCTGAGCTCCAATCTCATCCCAAACTGATCTGAGAGCCAGCACTTCTGCCTCCCCCCACTGCCTTTCCACCGAGGCTTGTTCCTCCACCACCTCCCTATCATCTTCTCTTTGTCTCTCTGCTCCTCTCTCCATGTTTGAGCTGACCTGGAAACGTTTTCTTTTCCCCCAGCCCCTTTGTCTCTGCTGCCCGGTTCCCTAGGCAACCAGGCGGTTAAGCCTGAAAGCAACGCCTCCGTGCTGAAAAGCAGCCTCACCACTGGCTTAAGCTGTGTGCAGAGGGGGAGGGATCAGCTGTAATCTGAGAAGCAGCTTGGTAATGTACTGAAACTGCAGCAAGACGACTCTCCATATATGGCAGCTTCACATCAGAGAAGCATTTTAGGGTTTTTTTGTCCTGTTCCTCATTCCTGCTCCTGTTTTTTTTCTGTTTTCAAGTCAAACCAGTCTGATCCGCCTCAAAGCGCATTATTAGACAGCTAGACGAAACACCCTAATTCATGTTCAGCCTTGCTGAGATAATAAACATCATTTATTAGGAAATGCATGTTGTGTTGATGCTTTACTATGTGCATGTTGTGTGTTTCTCAGGGGGCAGGAAAGTGCTGGGATTGTTACAAGTAACGGAGCCAGCCCCCCCACATACACAAGCCACAAGGTAATAATACAAAAACAAAACACTACAACAACAGAGTGTATTTTGTTGTTGTTTATTTTGCACAGGGCTGCAGAGTGTTGTTGCTGTTTATTTTTAAAACAATGATCCCTCCTGGCATTTCACAGGGCATGGGATTAGTGAGCTCTGCTTTCCCACCCGAGGCTCTTCTGAAACTGCGCTATGGCAACCTTGGTATTTGCCACACACGCTATTCAACCACTGGGATCTCCGAGCTGCAGAACTGTCAGCCCTTTGTGGTGGATACGCTGCATGGCAAGATTGCTGTAGCACACAATGGAGAGTTAGTTAATTCCCGTGCTCTCCGGAAAAAGGTGAGAGTGACCCCCTGCTTGTCCACACAAAATGTGCTGCACATCAATGCCACTTCATGAATATTCTCTCAGGCCTGTAGCATCTCTATAAAACACTCGGATGTTTTGATTTGTTGGGATTAAGCAGCTGAAAGAGCTCAGCCAAATGAAAGTCCCAAGAACAAAGCTGAATATTCAGTAATTAACAAGAATTCTACCATAGGTGAGTCTAATTATTGATTAAACCAGGTGTCCAGGACACAGCTGATCATTTAATATGGAAGAGGAATGTCACAATGCATTATCAACGTTTCACTTTTCAGTCAGAATACTGTAACAAAAGTGAGAGAAAATGAAACTAAAATTACTGGGACTCTTTTCTCTTAAAGAGACCCTTCTATTAAAAACAGTTTTTCTGAGGTTTCTGTTGAATATTTTAGCTCCACAGGTGTTCTTACCTTCATAGTGGGTGTGAAAACAGGTCAACAACTTCTCTTTCAGTTTTAATCTCTCAAACTACGCAGGTGGCGATAACACCCGAGTTCGAACAGCCTGTATTTGTTTCATCACAACTCCTTTGTTTGTTAGTATTCATCAGCTCCCGCAGTTGAAACCACACCTAGCATGCTGCTGGCTAAAAGCTGTTAGCATAAGACGTATCAAACAGGAAGAGACTACATATGCTGTTGCCATGTGCAGCGAGGCAGGAAACGGTATGCCTTGCTCTCATAGGCTAGTTTGTTAGCCAATCTGAGTCCAGCAAATTCGAATAATGAATATTAATGAGTTGCTGCCCGAAACCAGACAAATTTTAATGCAGAGAGATTGAAAGGTCTGTTAATCAGTGTTTCCTGTTTTTTTTAGATATAAAATGTTTCATATTACTGATTAATACTTCAGAAATAACCACAAAGTCCTGAAATTTGTGTAAAATGGCCTCTTTAAGTAATGAGACCAAGATAAATGTTGGAACCGATGGTTTCAACACTGAGGAGTATACATTAAAATACATGATTCCTATAGTGAAGCATGGTGGCGGCAGCATCCTCATATGGGGCTGCATGTTATTCATAAGAGCACCAGACTGCGTGTCCCTGGAATGTTTACTGAAATCTCACTATTCAGAGGGATTCTCATTTCTGCTGTGCGCTGTAAGATGATGGACACTAAATATATGCAGGAAAGTAAATCTTAGTTTTAGATTAGAATTTTATTTTAGGATTATGTTAAATGAAGATGGTTAAAGTTGTTTTGGGGTTCGATGTTTTTTTGTCACATACAGTGGGGCAAAAAAGTATTTAGTCAGCCACCAATTGTGTAAGTTCTCCCACTTAAAAAGATCAGAGAGGCCTGTAATTTTCATCATAGGTATACCTCAACTATGAGAGACAAAATGAGGAAAAAAAATCCAGAAAATCACATTGTCTGATTTTTAAAGAATTTATTTGCAAATTATGGTGGAAAATAAGTATTTGGTCACCTACAAACAAGTAAGATTTCTGGCTTTCACAGACCTGTAACTTCTTTAAGAGGCTCCTCGGTCCTCCACTCGTTACCTGTATTAATGGCACCTGTGTGAACTCGTTATCAGTATAAAAGACACCTGTCCACAACCTCAAACAGTCACGCTCCAAACTCCACTATGGCCAAGACCAAAGAGCTGTCAAAGGACACCAGAAACAAAATTGTAGACCTTCACCAGGCTGGGAAGACTGAATCTGCAATAGGTAAGCAGCTTGGTGTGAAGAAATCAACTGTGGGAGCAATTATTAGAAAATGGAAGACATACAAGACCACTGATAATCTCCCTTGATCTGGGGCTCCACGCAAGATCTCACCCCGTGGGGTCAAAATGATCACAAGAACGGTGAGCAAAAATCCCAGAACCACACGGAGGGACCTAGTGAATGACCTGCAGAGAGCTGGGACCAAAGTAACAATCAGTAACACACTACGCCGCCAGGGACTCAAATCCTGCAGTGCCAGACGTGTCCCCCTGCTGAAGCCAGGACACGTCCAGGCCCGTCTGCGGTTTGCTAGAGAGCATTTGGATGATCCAGAAGAGGATTGGGAGAACATCATATGGTCAGATGAAACCAAAATAGAACTTTTTGGGAGAAACTCAACTTGTCGTGTTTGGAGGGGAAAGAATGCTGAGTTGGATCCAAAGAACACCATACCTACTGTAAAGCATGGGGGTGGAAACATCATGCTTTGGGGCTGTTTTTCTGCAAGGGGACCAGAACGACTGATCCGTGTAAAGGAAAGAATGAATGGGGCCATGTATCGTAAGATTTTGAGTGAAAACCTCCTTCCATCAGCAAGGGCATTGAAAATGAGACGTGGCTGGGTCTTTCAGCATGACAATGATCCCAAACACACCGCCCGGGCAACGAAGGAGTGGCTTCGTAAGAAGCATTTCAAGGTCCTGGAGTGGCCTAGCCAGTCTCCAGATCTCAACCCCATAGAAAATCTCTGGAGGGAGTTGAAAGTCCGTGTTGCCCAGCGTCAGCCCCAAAACATCACTGCTCTAGAGGAGATCTGCATGGAGGAATGGGCCAAAATACCAGCAACAGTGTGTGAAAACCTTGTGAAGACTTACAGAAAACGTTTGACCTCTGTCATTGCCAACAAAGGCTATATAACAAAGTATTGAGATTAACTTTTGTTATTGACCAAATACTTATTTTCCACCATAATTTGCAAATAAATTCTTTAAAAATCAGACAATGTGATTTTCTGGATTTTTTTTCCTCATTTTGTCTCTCATAGTTGAGGTATACCTATGATGAAAATTACAGGCCTCTCTGTTCTTTTTAAGTGGGAGAACTTACACAATTGGTGGCTGACTAAATACTTTTTTGCCCCACTGTAAATCTGTTCAAAAATGTAATTCAGCCTAAATCAATTTTTTCTTTACGGCTCTGGTTTTATGGTGGGAAACTGTTTAGTTGCACTGCTCAGTCAGTTGCAACATGTTAAAAACAACTCTGAGAAAAATCTAATATTATTAAGAAGTACATGTTTGGATTAGAAGTAGTAGTTGTGTATATAAATACAGTAAGTGTTGAGTGTTTAAATGTATTTTAACAGTATTTTTGTGCACATTGAGAAACACGTTGGCTCTGTATGAATGTGTCAGATAAAAATGTCCGACTTGAATCAGACGTTGTAACTTTGTCGTGCAGGTAATGCGTCATGGCGTCGGCCTCTCCACTGGTTCCGACAGCGAGCTCATCACACAGCTGTTGGCTTTGACTCCACCCATGGAGGAGCTGGACACACCTGACTGGGTTGCCAGGTGAGAATCAAGACTTGATGCTGCATAAATAAAACTATTTTTTAAACCTAGTTTAAATATTCTTATTTTTTATTTCAGAATTAAAAACCTCATGACCGAAACGCCCACATCGTACTCACTACTGATCATGTATAAAGACGTCATCTATGCCGTGCGAGACCCTTATGGAAATCGTCCCCTCTGCATCGGGAGGCTGGTTCCCATCTCTAGACTCCACAGCACAGGTAGTTGAATCCCACCTGTGTGAAGCTTTAAATTAGTTCTGTTTGTCTAGTTACACAGAAACTACCGGTCAGGGTTTGATACGAGTCCATGAAGCTTCTCGTTCTCGCAGAGTCTCTTGTTTATGATGCATGAGCTGGTCTGTCTGTTGAAAGCAAACATGTTTACGTTTTCAAAGACCCAAACTGATTTTCTGATAAAGACAGGAAGCTTAACAGGCAGGGCTTCGATTTTGTCAGAGGTCAAACAGCCGGTGGTGGATGATTAACTTCAACCTTTGATCTTCATTAGGTGCAGAGGAGGAGGACACAGAGGGGTGGGTTGTGTCATCAGAGTCCTGCAGCTTCCAGTCCATCGGTGCCAGGTAATCGTTGTGTTGCATCCTGCCACATCCCTTATAACTAGAGATGTCCAGATCCGATCACGTGATCGGAAATCAGGCCTGATTATGAGGTTTCAGACTCGATTGGAATCGGACGTTACTTCCCGATCAGGATTCGGACATATATGTATATATGTATATTTTCATGATTTTTTTAACGCATCTATAGTTATGCAGTGGCACCTCTTGAGTCCACACAGAAACAGCAACACATGTGGCATGACATCACTTTGTTGCAGAGACACTATTAGTTAGACGTAAAGTAGAACACGGAAGCAGCTTGAAGCGGAAAGTGCGAGTATGTTTGTGGTCTGGTCTTTTTTTAATGTATTATAGGAGTATCAGATCAGGACTCAGTATCAGAATCACTCAAAATCAAAAAAAAACTTGATCAGAACGTTCCTTATTATAACTGTATTAATGTTTAAAAACTATCCCACCTTTACTCAGGTACTACAGAGAGGTCTTACCTGGAGAGATTGTCCAGATCTCCAAGCATGGAGTCCAGTCTCTGAGTGTTGTGCCCCGCCCTGAAGGAGACCCTCCTGCCTTCTGTATCTTTGAATATGTTTATTTTGCCCGACCAGACTCAGTTTTTGAAGGTATGGGTGTTTATACCTGCAAACACACTGAATCATTTGTTTCTAACTGATATCTTTCATGTATCTTATATAAATGCCCTGCAGGGCAGATGGTTTATACCGTGAGGCAGCGCTGTGGTCGGCAGTTAGCCATCGAGGCACCGACAGACGCTGACGTGGTCAGCACTGTACCAGAGTCTGCCACACCCGCCGCTCTGGGCTACGCTCTACAGGTCGGTCATCAAGTCCGCTGGTTGTTTTACCACCCGGCAGAAATCTCTTCTCACAAATGTGTCACTTCTTTTTTTTTTTCCTCAGTCTGGTCTTCCATATATGGAGGTTCTGTGTAAGAACCGCTATGTTGGCAGAACATTTATTCAGCCAAATACCCGCCTGAGGCAGCTGGGCGTGGCCAAGAAGTTCGGAGTTCTGACAGACAACTTTTTAGGAAAACGAGTGGTGCTAATTGACGACTCCATCGTCAGAGGAAACACCATCTCCCCCATTATCAAACTGCTGCGGGAAGCTGGTGCCACTGAGGTCAGTTACCTTCAACCTTACAAGCTGTTGTGGTTTGAAAACACACGGTTTAGTTTGAACTGGGAGTTTTATATCAACAAAGACTTGAGTCTGGTCCACACAAACAACATTCCTCCAAAATTATCCTGTGTTATTTGGGAAACATGACATTGTTTCTAAAAAGGACTCAGAACACAAGAAAACCCCAAACATGATCCTATAGTTTGTAGTAACTGGGCCAAACCTGCATGTGGCGCTGTAGGTTGAGTAAGTCATGTGGATATGAATCATTCTGTTTGTTTAATTTAATGTCAACACAAAAATCCAACTCTGGTGTTTCAAGTTTTTTTACTGATGAAAGCATCACACAACCTGGTTACCTGACATCTTAGTGTTGATGCTTTCCTGGACAGGTGCACATCCGAGTGGCGTCTCCTCCCATCAAGTTTCCCTGCTACATGGGCATCAACATTCCAACTAAAGAGGAGCTCATTGCTAACAAGCCAGAGTTCAAGGACATTGCTGGTTATATTGGTAAGGCTTCATTTACAACAGGTCATGTTTGTTAAAGGTTTCACGTGTGGATGCATGAAGTTTGCCCCCTCTGCTTCCATCATGTGTGGTGTAGGTGCTGACAGTGTGGAGTACCTGACTGTAGAGGGCCTGGTTTCAGCTGTCCAGGAGGGGATCGCCTCCTTCAGAGAGAAGGACCAGATCAGCTCTGGTAACGTCTCCAGCAGGATGGTGGGCCACTGTACTGCCTGTCTGACGGGGAAATACCCAGTGGAGCTGGAGTGGTGACTGCTGTACCAAGACCAGAACCTGGACCTGTTGCTACAGGACCACAGGAGTACAAACTCTCTGATCTGAAGTATCAGTCCTGCAGTCTGAAACTTTTTACTGGTTACACCACTACAGACGTCATCCTGCTCAGAACTTGAATCAGCAGCTGAAGATGCTTTTTGTTGCCTCGTATGGTTTAGTTTCACTGTGCTGGACTCCGGGGCCATTTTGGTTTTTTAAAACCTGAAGTCCCTGGACAGTGAGACTACAGCGGCACTTCTCTGAACACATCATATCTATGCATATTTGCTCTTTCTTTGTTAGTCTGAATTAGCTTGACATCTTTATACGAAGTATTTGTGATCAATAAGATCAGATTCGTCATGTTAGAAACACACAAAGCAGGTAACTAAAAGAACCTTTATTTTACTTAAAGTGAATGAACTCGCTGTATTTTTACAGTCTTTGTATCTTATTTTCTTCAGTTTGTAAACATGAAAAGAAAATTATTGTAATAAATCAAACATAACGAGAGCGTGAACTCTAAATGAATCAACCTGCAGGTTTATAAATAGCATTAGATGTATTATTAAAACTTAAGCAGAAAAATGTAGATAAAAAAAACAACAATAACACATACAAACAGCTTTTAAACAGTTTACATTTTCAATCATAAGGTAAAGTGTTCAGTCACAAACTACAAGCCCTTTTCTTCCCTGGAACTTGTCTGATCATAAAGAAGAAGGTGGTTTTCATTGACTGTGTTTTATGGCCAGAAACACACGGAGCAGCAGCTTCCAGTCATTCACTTGAATCTTCTGTTAAAAGAAAAACATAAATGTATCAGTGACAATAAGAATCCAGCTGATTTAGCAGATACAGCTGAAGTTTGCTAACACCTACCCAGAGTAAGGAAAGTCTGCTGCTGACTCACTCCGGCGCTGATCCATCCAGACTTCCTGACGTGAAGCAGGTTGTTGGATTCGGAGTTTACTGGGGCTGTAAGATGGTGACAAACGACGCCCCCACATCTCTCTCCTGTGGCGTTTGGATCCCGGGGAGTTTTCACCACAATCCTCCCTCAGGCGTTTGGACATTAAGTAGCTGTCACTTCTCAGCTCACCGTGGCGTCTCCACAGGATAGATCTGTGGGGCGACAGGGCGAGAGCCTCCAGAGAAGAAGAAGAGGAGGAGAAGCCTTGGCTGACTTTGGAGCTTCTGGCACAGAGACGGCAGGGATGGCTGTTAAAGTACGGAGACTTGTTCTGGCACACAAACTTGTGGTAAACTTTAGTGAAATCTTCATCTATTTTATTTGGTGAGTGGGAGACGGGACGTGAAAGGGAGGAGTCAAAGGAGAGGTGCCGCCTGAACCTGCGAGGACCGTCTCCTCTTCGAGCTGACCATGGAGAAGATACCTGATGGGGGTCTTGGTGGTGAAGCATCTTCAGTTGTCCCACAGACCTTTTTGGAGATCCGTGCAGAGACGCAGACCACGACGCTGGCTTCAGGGACTCTCTGGAACAGCGGTCTAAGACAAGTCCTTGGGGGCTTTTTGAAGACGCGTGAGGTGACCTGCTGAAAGCGTTGATCACTCTCGTCTTCAGTGGACTCTGCCTGACAGGAGAGCTGTAGATGTCACACCACTTGTTTCCAGCTGGACTGTCTCTTGTATACGTGGAGGACTCTGCTGAGTGTGCAGAAATATAAGGCTTCTTCTCCCTAAATGATGAGTTTATAGCTGATTTAGCAGAGATGTAAGAAGGATGTGAAGGACCCGCAGTGTTGATGGAGACATGTTCTTCTGGCTGTGGGCTCAGCTCAGGCACAATGAAGGTGTCCTGCAGTGGCATCTCTTTTGGCTTCTCAGAAAAATCCATCACGAGAACGGGACGAGGCTCTGCTCTGCTCTTCGGGGGAGACACCGGCCGGACGGATCGTGGGGTCGTTTCAAGTCTCGCCCTTTTTACCGGGCCGCTGTCCTCCTGCATCTCCGTGCTCGGCGACCGCATGCGGTTTCTGTTTGTGTTTCTCAGCGTCACATCGAAGGTGCTGTTGAAGCTGCTTCTCTTCGGCTGCTGGCGCCATCTGCGGTACCTCCTCAGCACAGAGTTCGCTGCTTCCGAGACGTGCTGTCGATGCCAGGCTCGCTCTATTCGGCTGACCATGCTCGGGTAGATATCCACCAAGGAGCTGCCGTGGCTGCTTAAAGATGTTTGCAGCTCTTCATCTTGGTCCTCTGGCTGAATTTCACTGTCAGACAAGACCCTGTATGTCTCATTCAGAGAGCTCAACATCACCTCTAAAGGAACAGATAAAAAAGTGACATTAGAACAATTAATTTTCTCACTTCCACACAAATTTGCAAATAACAGGTCCTTTAAATGTGAAAGAATAAAAACCTTGTTCATGTTCATCCTCTGTGGTCTCCTCCCCAGCAAATTCACTGGTAGAGCTGCAGGTCTTCTCACCTCCATCGTTATATGTGAAGTCCAACTATTAATTAAAAAACCTGGTTATTATTAAAGTTCCAGCTCAGACGTGTCAGATACATTCAGCTGTATTTACCTGGGAGTTTCCTGTAACATCCTGTCCTGCTGATAAATGTCAAAGAAATTGATTCCCACACAAAATAAACATTGTGTTTATGTATTTTTAGTTTAGTTTATAAAACCTTACTGTTTAATGACTCCTCGTGCAAATCAGTCAGGCTCTAAAGAGAAGACACATGATTACAGCGGATACACTGGAATATACAGATGAATAATTTAATGGCTAAAGTAAGTCCAAACCTTTGACTCCAGCTTGTTCAGAACATTCCTGGAGCTGTTCATGTAAGTATTAAGCGCTTCACCGTAAAATAAACACAGAACATAAAGCAATAATTATTTCTAATTCAAACAAAAAATAGGATTTCCAAATGTTGTACTTTTCTGATTCCAGCCATTTTTCACATACATAAACAACTTATTAAATATTTCTCAGTTTGAAGACTTTGTTTTGACCTTTTTCTGAAGTTCATATGACTGTTTTCTTGAAGATGAAGTTTTTTCACATCCAGATTCAAAGGGATAAATAAGATCAGATTAATGGAATAATATGTACAAGGTGAGGTTAGTGGCAAAAAGATGTGTATTATTCATCAGTTCGTGCACAACTAACAATTTGTAAATGGTCCAGAACTGGACGTTACTTTCCCCAGCCTCACTTGAGTGAGTGAGTTTGCATTGTTTGTGGAAAAGTGGTTATTCAGTTTATCAGAGTATTGTTTCTGTGCTGCTCTGATTTCTTTGTTGAGTGTTTCTGGTCTTGTTGTATAGGAGCCTGTTTCTCTGCTTTCTTTTTCTTTTTAGATCAAATTGAGTTTAATCAAGTCCTATTGTTTCTCGAGTGATCCTTCATTATCTAAGTTTGCCTCAACCATAGATAAACTTCCCAGAGGTCTCCGAGGGCGCCACATCGATGCCACTAGTTGGGAATGAGTCTTTTCAATTTAACACCATCATCACACAACAGATTAATGATTAATATTACTGTAAGAACCAACCTGATTTTATCACCAATATATACAAACTGTTGAACATTATCTGATTAGGTTCTGTTGTTTGGTCATCTTGGTGTTATCAAGTTTAAATGACTTGTGACGTTGATGTGTCTGTACTCCATTGATAAACCTGCTACCCTGTAACAGTTCATAATCCTGAGGATAAATTTGTGTTAACAGCCTCACATTAATTTTATGTTCATAAACAAACCCACAGCTGTTAATTTAGACTTTGTATTTGTGAATTCTTAAATTCATACATGTCTTTTTGACAGTGACATTAGTCCATAAAGATACCACCTTCACAATTCCCTTAAAAATAACTACAAAATACTAAAGTGAATAAAAAGTTAACAAAAAAGTGTAAAGACTAAATCAACTAATATCACCTCATCACAGTAAAATAAAATAAAAAAATGTAAGCGCAGTATCAGATTATTATCGACAGATGGCGTTAAGACATGAAACAAACATCAAAACTAATCAGAAATATCCTTTAATTTCAGTAAAGTTCACTTTAAATTTTTGAAAATATATTATTCAAAAGCGTTATATGTTCATTACTTGTCAATCTGATGTTGCTGAGGTCCACTTCTATCGCTCCTTCTTCATTCTGAAGTTTTGAATACTGTTAAAAAATAATGGCGGATGTCAGTAAACGGTTAAACTTCCCTTTACACGCAAATCATTCCGTCACTAACGTTTACAAACCTTGGCTGCGATCCGATCCAGCGCTCTCTTAAAGTTTAAACTGTTTTTATATAATTGGTCGTTTGGAATGTAATCCATGTTGCAGTAAAAAAAAACGCTCTCTTAATCTGATAGACGATAATCTGCAGCAGTGGAGAATTTAACGCGCTTTTTAGTTTAAGATTGCCGGTCACAAAATAGCGTGATGTGATTGGACAGTTTATGAGCAATGCGTTCAAAGATACTCGTAAAATACACTAGCAACAACTTGATTACTGTATTTCTAAACCTTTATAAAAAAGTTAGTAAAGGGATGATGTCAGGTTTATGTCAGCAACCATTCAGTTTAGGTTTATTTGCTAAACTGGAGCGGCTAAATTGTTTGAATATAAAAAAGGCATGCTTTTACTCTCTATTACATTTACGTGCATTAAAAGACTTATTTAAAAGGGAAAAAAAAGTCTAAAATGTACCATTTAAGACATAAATTTGTCTTTTTGTACAAGTTAATTATGCTAAATGACACAAACTAACTGTTTGTGTATAAGATTATTATCTGAACTCTTAACTGGAAAACGTATTTTTCACGTTGTGTCTGACTTTACGAGAAGATATTAAACGCAACCATTGATACGTCATTTTCAGCTGCTGCGTCATCTATACTCGACAGACGTTACAGTATGTTAAAACACAAACACATTTCAAGCGAATCGAGTTACATGATGTTTGTAGAGTTTGTGTGTTATCGCGTAGCATCAGTTGTTGTCAGAGGATGAACGCGCGGTCAGTGAAGGGCTCATCATGGCTGCTCGGACTCTGCAGGAGCTCGTATCCGCCGCCGCCTCCCTGCACGCTGACAGAACCGCAGTGATGTTCGACAGCGGCTCGGGGGCCCCTGAAGGTCCGGTGGCTCTGTTGTACAGAGATCTGAGTCAACTTGCAGATGAACTCTGTAGTATTTTACTGAAACACTGTCCTGTCAGCAGCTGTATCGGTCTGTACTGCAGTGATGACCTGCTTGTACCTGTCTGGATTTTGGGGTGAGTTTGTATTATTGCATCACGTTGTCTTTCTTTGACACATAAATGAGAATTGTTTGTTTTTCAGGATCCTTCAGACTGATGCGGCTTATGTCCCGTTAGACCCGGAGGCTCCTGGATTCATCTCTGCCAGAGTTATGAGTCAATGTGACCTGAAGTTCTGCGCTGTGAAGACTGACCTTGTGCAGGTTGAACTTGTTGTATTTTATCAGCACAAATAAACATCAGTTATATTTATTTCTTCACATGACTTCAGCACGGTCGTATTTACTTTTTATGGGGCTCAAATGTTTCAGTTCGGCCCCCTTGGATGTTCAGTCTCATGTTTTTCTAGATGTTTGTCTCTGAAGCTTTTGTTGTTGAAACTGTAGTACAATGAAAACTACTTACTACAGTAGTTTGGGCTGAAACAGAGTGAATGATGATTTTCCTCTTATAAATTTACCAATTATTAGAGCAGGTTGTGTGAAACAAGCTGAAGATAAAAATGAGTCTGAGGATGATCTATTAAGCAATTTGCACCCAAATATTATAAATTAGACATTTATCTTGATACCTTGATATTTTTTCTTGTCCCATCAAGCAATTCCAGGCATCTCTCATCAGATATGTAGCCGTGGAGGTTTGTGTGGAGCTGCCGAAGTTCAGACTGACTCTGATGAAAATCCATCCGTTTCTGGTTTCTGAAGGAAGTGAACAAGCTGCAGCTCAGACAGCAGACGAACCCGCGCTGATAAAGGACGGCAGGCGCGGAGGTTTGGCGTACGTGCTCCACACATCTGGAACAACAGGTCCTCCTAAGATTGTGAGGGTGCCGCATAAGTGTATTCTTCCAAATATACAGGATCTGAGGTGAGTCGAGTGAGTTGTTTGTTTGTTTCAGTTCTAAAACAATCAAAGGTTTTGTTTCGGCTCAGGTCTTTGTTTCAGACGAGTGCAGAGGATGTGGTTTTTCTCGCCTCGCCTTTGACCTTTGACCCGTCCGTCGTGGAGATTTTCTTGGCTTTATCATCCGGGGCTCAGCTCCTCATCGTCCCTACGATGATGAAGAAGATGCCCAATCGACTCGCACGATTGTTGTTCGAGGATCACAGAACGACCGTCCTTCAGGTAAGAGTCTGTTTATTCATCAGAAACTTGCCCTGTTTGACTCTCTGATGTTTTGTTTTTGTTTTATTCGTTTGTTTTTGGATGTTTCAGATCACGCCCACTCTGCTGACGCGCTTCGGACATCGTCTCCTAAAACAGGACGTGTTGTCATCCGGTTCCTCTCTGCGGGTGTTGGCTCTGGGAGGAGAGGCGTGTCCTCCGCCTGCTCTGCTGAGCAGCTGGAGACATCAGGACAATAAAACCTGCTTCTACAACATCTACGGCATCACCGAGGTCTCCTGCTGGGCGTCCTGCTACAAAATCCCAGAGTCCCTGCTGCAGTCCAGCAACCTGTGAGTTTAAATCTCTTCAGTGTTTCTGTGTTTTGGTTTTTAATGCCACTGAAGTTATTCAAATATTCCAGGTGTTCCTCTTTGCCTCTCGGAGCTCCTCTGACGGACACAGTTCTGAAGGTTAGGGATGAATCAGGCTGCGTCATCACAGAGGGTGAAGGACAGCTGTTCATAGGTGGGAAACATCTGTTAGAATTCATCCCAAGTAAACCTCAGCGAGGTGGACGGCGTAAACTAAAGCTGTCCTGTGTGCAGGTGGGGAGCAACGTGTGTGTGTGCTGGACGGCGAGGACACGGCTGTCCCCGGGACGATGAGAGCGACCGGAGACTGGGTGGACCTTCGAGACAACCAGCTGTACTACTGTGGACGCAGAGACAGAGTGATCAAACGCAATGGAAAACAGGTGAACCTGGACAGTTTGCAGCAGGTGAGTCTTATTTAGAAACGTTGATGGAAAATCTGATTCTGGAATCGAATCCCCGTCTTTCACTTCTGAAACGTGTTACAGACGTTCTGCTTCTTCATCTCATGATTTAATCTGTTTTTAAAACAAATACAGGCTTTAATTAAGAACGAGAATAAGACGGGTCCTAATTGTAATGATGTTACTTTTAACAGTTTCACTATTTAAAAGCAGTTAGAGGGAAAAATAATAATAATAACTCCAGCACTATAAGGTGAAAATCATAATATGTAGAATTTTAAATATTATGCCTTTTAAAAATAAAGTAATGCCATAAGTAGAGTGTCATAATTCCATATGTGATTTATTTTATTTTTAAAAAGTTATTGATCGTTTTCTAATTTTTTGATGGTGCAACAAACATGTAGTACCTTTTCCCACCACTAGAGGGAGTACACCTGTTTTTGGTCGAGCGACCAACAATTATTATATGTGTACTGCAGAAGTTACAAGGTTATTGTATAAGTTACTACACAGCAAGTTAATAAGATTCAGCTTGAAGCAGAAACTTGTTATTTGTTACTAACTTGGGGCTGAAAAGCTGGACGTTGCTGCTCTGTGTGTCTGAGTGAGGAATAATACCTGTTTCTACCCCTCTGTGGTGGTTAGTGGAAGGGACAGGGTTGAGATTTGACTCATTACTGTCACCTGGTGTTGGAAATAAAAGCCATTATATTCTATATAGTATCACCTTTAAATCGAGCTTCTAAAATATAATCTTTGTTTCAGGGGAAAAAAGCTTTCAAGAGAGCGATTTCATGCTTTTTATATCTGATGTCAAGGGAAAGTTGTTTCCTCTGTTCCAGATATGCAGACGGCTATTTAAAAACGGCTCAGTCACTTGCAGTGAAAGACTGAAGTTGAAGCTTTAAAATGATTTTATTTCAGGTTTTAGATTTTAGAGCTAAAAAATGTACTAAAATGAAAAACAGGAGTTGTAACCAGAAGAAAACACGAGAAACTGCTGCAGCAGCTGCAGATTTCCACTTCTGACTTTGTTCTTCTTCCTCCAGCTGATCCTGAGTCTCCCTCAGGTTGAGGCCTGCGCTGTGTGTCTCTACGAAGGTTTTCGGCTCCTGGCCTTCGTCGTGCCCTTTGCAGATGGAGAGCAGGTTTCAGCTCCCGCCTCCCGACACGACGCCGACCTGAAGAAGCTGCTTCTGAACCAGCTGTCTCTGCTGCTGCCGTCTCACGGCGTCCCCGACTCGCTGGTGCTCGTCCCGGCATTAAGTCTGACTCCTCATGGTGAGCACAGCGGACACGATCACTCTGATAGAAGTCGTTCAGACAGAGTTTTAAATGTTTGGTTTTGGACAGGGAAGGTGGACATGGAGGCGCTGCTGGAAGTTTACAGGAAACGGAGAGAGAGTGGACGGTCGTTACAACGAGACGTCAGGAATTTAAACCAAACTCTTCTGGCTTTGTGGAAGGTACCTCCACTTCTGATGACACACTTTAAATATGAGCCTCGCTCAAACTGAAGCTCTCAAACATCTGTCAACAGGAAACATTAGGTCTTCCTGAAGACGCGGACATTGATGAGCAGTCCAACTTCCTGTTCAGTGGAGGAGATTCTCTGAAGGCGCTGCGTCTCTGTGAGGACGTCCTTACATCTGTGGGTGTGTCCTCTACAAGTCTTCTGGAGGTTATCCTTGATGGGTCCTTCTCAGACGTTCTGCATCTTCTAACAAGGCTGCTGCCTTCAGAGGACGCGTCCTCAACGGCCCGCGAGGCCAAGAAACGACTCGCTGATCCTCCTTCTGAGGTTCAAGGAAAAAGAGAACGTAAGTCAGTCGAGACGAAGCAGGAGGGGAACCGTAGGGTTCTAGTAGTGAGACGAGCGAGTGAGCTGATGGAGATGAACATCAGGAACTCAGACGGGACAAATCGTCTGCAGGGTGACAAAGACTTGAATAGAGACGTGAGTCTCAGTCTGAGCTGGTCTTCAGACACCGGCAGATGTGTGGACGCGTCTCCGGTCATTTTACTACAAGTCATAACCGATGAGGGATCTGATGTAACCAAAGCGACGGTGTTCATCGGCTCCCACTCCCACAGGATGCAGGCGCTGGATCTAACATCCGGTAGGCTGGTGTGGGAGCGAGTTCTCGGGGACAGGATAGAGTCCTCGGCCGCCGTGTCTCACTGCGGGACCCTCGTTGTTGTAGGTCAGTTCTCAGAATGTCTCACCGACTCATTTGTTATCAGTGTTTTGGATCTTTCTGGGATGTTTTTCCACAGGTTGTTATGACGGCTGCGTGTATTTCCTGTGTGCTGAATCTGGAGAGACCCGATGGTTGTTTAAGACGGGAGATGCAGTGAAGAGCTGTCCTGCTGTGGACCCTCTCAGTGGGCTGGTGACCGTGGGTTCACACGATGGACACGTGTACGCGCTCAACCCACAGGTGAGTGTTGTACACACACTGATACCAAAGGAAAATGTGTTAGTTTGAGACGACGGTGGTCTTCTCATGTTGCTCTTCAGACATGAGAACATGGTACCTGAAGGTCTGCGTTGTTCTTTCAGATCCAGCAGTGCGTTTGGAAGCGTCACTGCGGCGGCGGCGCCGTGTTTTCTTCTCCACACCTCCAGTCATCGAGTCGACGGGTCTATGTGGCGTCACTGGGAGGACGGCTGCTGTGTCTCAACCTGGTGAATGAAACACTTCCTGATCGCTCCGAAATATTTATAATTCTACAATCACGAATGAAAATCCAGTCTAAATATTCTCATCAACTCATTGACTTTTGATGCTAAAAAAAACAAATCTGTCACAGTTTGCAGCTCATGTGTGTCCTTCTCTTCCAGGACAGTGGAGACATCCTGTGGACCTACTGTAGAGACACCCCATTCTTCTCCTCTCCAAACTCCTCCTGTGGACGCGTCGTGATCGGCTCGGTGGACGGAAACATCTGCTGCCTCAGTGACTCTGGGAAACTGGTGAGAAACACGACTCAAGCTGCAGAAACATTTTATTCTCTCCTTCATGATCTCAGTCAGGACATGAAATAAAATCTGCTTTAAGTTGTAGAGATCAATAAAACGTCTTTATGTTGGAAACTGAAACAGAAACGACTGTGTTACATGTTCGACTCTCGTTTCTCTGCAGCTGTGGGAGTTTCTAACGGCGGGCCCGGTCTTTTCCTCGCCGTGCTTCGTACCAGAACAACAGAAGCTCCTGTGCGGCTCGCACGACGGTCGCCTGTACTGTCTGAATCCCTCAGACGGCTCTTTGGTTTGGACTTTTCAGACCACGGGGAAGGTGTACTCAACTCCCTTTGTATTTGACGGCTCTGCTGTAGGCAGGGGTGGGGCTCTGGTGGGCGTGGCCTCCACAGATGGCACAATCTGGATCCTGGACGTGAAGGACGGGCGAACTGTGACCTCACACTCTCTACCCGGGGAGGCGTTTTCATCCCCGCTGGTCTGGCAGCAAACGCTCGTGATCGGGTGCCGAAACGATCATGTATATTGTTTCAACTTGACTTTAAAGGACTGAACATCAAAAGATTAAATAAGGAAACAACAAACACGCCGTCCTGTGGTTCAGACATCAGTTTTTAATTTACATTATTCATAACGTTTCTGTATTTGTTTGAGAACTCGCTCATGAATCTCTAAGTGGGACAAAAAAAAAAGGGCAAATAATACCAAACATCTTTTTTATTACATATAACACTGCGTACACTACGCTATTGTGCACGACCAAAGTTATAGAAACAAAATGACAAAGTAACTCGGCGGTCGGAGCGTGTCTGGGAGAAGCTCCCACAGTGCCTCCGACTTACATACAGGAAATACTTACAGCTCTTTAAGTGCGGGGACGGAAAACAGGAATGAAGTATTTCCTTTTATTTATTTATTTATTTAATTTTTTTTTTCCCCACACAGCTACTGCTAAGATTGTGTCACATTTGAGAGGAAGTGATAGTATAAGCCTATAAATACAAGTGTGTTACAGGAAAAGAGCTACGAGAATTGTGGGTCACAGCGAGGAGACGCTGCACTGTCTTCACGAGCAAAGCAAAATGTCCAAGTTACTGCAGAGTTATGAGCCGATCGCTGAACGTCTGCTGTGTTTAATCGCGCACACAGTCTGTGATCGTGACTGATTCTGTAACTTCATCTGGACCGAGCTGTAGAACCGTCACGGTTTCCTTTAAAAAAAACTGTCCTACACAAAAAACAAGGCTGAGAAAACATACAGTATAGTGTCTGTGTAAATAAATCTGCATGTGCACATTAATAACACCAAGAAGGGCAGAGAGGATGTCTGTAACACGTCCATCATGCTGAGTTCTTCTTCTTCTTTTTTTTTACTGGTAGCCCTTAAAGCACGATTCTGACTGATACCTTCTGTTATTTAAAACACTTCTATTTGTCACTGTTTTAACACAGAAGTGTTGAGCAAATGATTTATTTACAACCATGGTGACACAGTTGGCTCCAGAATTAGAAAAAGAAAGGAGATTGGCTACTGCAGTGGTCTGCCACGGCTGTGATTGGCTGCTGAGGACCTTCGGGGAACCTACACCTCGTATGTGCATGCGCTCAACAGCTGTATATCTGTGCAATTGTATTGGAGTATTTGAATGTGAAGCGCACTTTAACATGATAGTATTAGCAGCCAATGTGTGGAGGTCAAGGAGGTGATTGACTTGTTCCACAGTCTGGAGTGGCGTAGAGAGATGTGGCGTTTTGAAGGGAGGGGAGGGGAGGGGGGGGATCAAGTGTTGGTGACTCTCCAGGTGCCTCAGAGTTTGTGGGCAGTGTGCGGTCTCCATGCAGGCTGGGAAGCTGGGTCACAGCTGTTATTTGATGATCTGTGGACAGTCACTCCACGCTTTGGCCTTTCGTTTGGCCAGCGCCAGCCAGGCCGGTTCCGTGGACACCTGTGGAGAGTCACTGGAGGGGAAGCGCTTGGACACGTCCTTAACAGCAGGCGGTGACGGTGTCGAGTCTGAGATCTCAACTGATGTTACAAATGAAAGAGGGAAGTCGAGTTACGCATCGGTTTGCTGCAGCTCCTTTAAGGGAAGATGAACTTTATTGAAGATTATTAATCGGTGGTTTCCTACCTGTGACAGAACTCGGTAAAGTGTTGGCCTTTTTCAGGTCGCCTCGGCGCTCGAATCGTCCCAGGAAGCTGTCGGGTCTCTTGGGATCCTCTGGTGTCTGAGGTTTAGAGGACGGGCTGGTGCTTCTGCTTCCTTTGCTGTCTGTGGGACTCACCAGCGTGATCTGCAGGACAGATTTGGGTTTATTCAGAGGAAATAAGTATGTCAGGAGATTCTGAGACAGTGGGGAAGTGGGGCTGTGGGTCACCTACACTGTCTCTCTCTTTCGCTTGTTTTTCTGCCAGTTTGGCCTCTCTTTGGCTCTGATGGTCCTCGCGGTTCTGCTGTTGCTCTCTGAAGCCCTTTTGTTTCTGTAAAGCCAGTGTGATCCATAAGGGCCCGGCCTCCTTCTCCTGGACCTTGGCGCTGTCCAGCGAGTGCCTGCTTTGAAGGGAAGGTTTCTCTGCTGGGGAACACAAACCAAAATGTTCAAGCAAACTCTTTGACTAATCATAAAAAGGTTCAACAGACACTGACCTTTCCTGATGAGCTCCGTCTTTCTGTCCGTCTTCTCTCTCCAGGGGATGTTAATGGACGGGAAGAACGACCTCTTCTCCTTTGGCTCGTCTTCTCCGTGGACCTGGCCGTGGCTTCGGTGCAGCTGGGCCACCGCTGATGGTTCCTCACTCCTGCTGGCCTGCTCCTTCATGGATGAATCTGCCCCCCCTGAGGAGTCTGTCAGCTCATCACTAGGGAACCCATGGGCCACTTTAGGTAGCGGAGAAGGAGGAGGTGTTGGGACTGAGCCAGAAGGTTTGGGTGATGTTGGTGGTCTTCGGTAGAGCGGTGGTTTGGTAATCACCTTGTCACCGTCAGTGTGAGCAGTCGGGCTGCTGGACTTGCCCAGCTTACCTCGTGTTATGGCTGGGGAGAAGGATGCCTGTAAATACTTGCTAACCACACCCTCTTTCTGAGGCGACGTGGGACTCGCTCGATCAGAAAAGACCAAGGAGGTATCAGAGTCCGGTTCGATTGGGGTGAGGGGTGAAGGAACGCCATCAAAGCTGTCGCCAGCGCTGTAGCGCTTTTTCCTTTTCTCTGCAGACTGTTCACTGTGGAAACGCAGCGAGTAGTTAGTCCTCCTCAGTTTTATACCAAAAGGAGAGGGTTTCTCCTCGCCGTCCTGTCCTCGCTCCTCTCCCTCCTTTTTGCTCTCGGTCGTCTCTGACTTGCTCTGAGACCGGCTCTTCAGCTCTAGTCCATCAGGTCTGGTTTTGGGGCTGGGAACCAGGAACGATGGGAGATCTTTGGCAAACATGCACTCCTCTGAGGCTCTTTCTACGATACGGACAGATTTACTTGTCTTGTGCTGCGGTTTGATGGCGGCAGCAGGACTCTCCGACTGAGCAGCTTCCTCTTCTGCGTCCTTATCTGGACTGAAAACATCAGAGTTCCTGTTTGAATCCCTAAACTTCTTCTTTGCCGGGGTGATGGAGAACTTGGCACTGGCAGACATGGTCTTTCTAAGGTTTGCATGAGCAAACGAAGGCTGCTGTTCTTCACTGCTGAGCTGAGGCTGATTCCAGTTCGGAGGGTCCTGGTTCTCATCGTACTTCCCATCTTCTACCCCCTTGAATATTTTGGATCTGATGCTCGCCCACTCTGCCAGCACAGCTGCACTGGACTGATCTGTAACAAACCCAGACTCATTAAGGGATCTGGTTTTTCCAGACTTGCGATCCGGAGAGGTCTTGTTCTTCGTTAACGGTGTTCCTTGGGTCTTTTTGTCTTCTCCCAAACCCAGCAGGGATTTACACGCTGTGTCTTTGATCTGGTCTAAGTTGACAGCCGTCCCACACAGCTGGGCGCCCGTCACCAGGATGGCTGTATGTGGGACGTATGGAGATGCTGGCAGGTTGGGGGAGTCTGGTCCTTCAGAGGAGGAGGTCTTAGCTCCTCTTTGATCAGCAGCAGAACCCTGGTGGCTGTGAGTCGGTGTAACAGGAGTCAGATTGACCTTCTGGAAGAGAATCTGTTTCTCTCCAGATGAGACTTTGAAGGAAAAAGGCCTCTGTCTCTCCTCCATCTCCTTCCAGCGTAGCTCCTCAGCCCTCCTCTTCCTCTCTTGTTCATCAGAGCTCCCTTCAGCTTCCTCTAAGGACATCCTCCTCGCCGCCTCCATTTTTCTCATCCTTTCATCGATCTCCTGCAACCTCAGTTTCTCTGCTTCCTCTTTTTTCTTTCTTTCTTCTTCCTCCTTTTGCTTCTTCCTCTTCTGCGCCTCAAGTTCCTGCTGCCTCTTTGCCACCTCCTCATCTCGCTTTCTCCTTTCCTCCTCTTTCCTTCTCTGCTCTTCCAGTTGCCTCCTCTCTTCTTCCTCTTCTCGCAGTCTCCTCTCCTCCTCTGCCTTTCTTTTTTGCTCTTCCTCCTCCTGCCGCCTTCTTTCTTCTTCCTCTTGAATTCGCTGTTCCTCCTCCTCCCTCCTTCTCCTCTCAGCCTCCTCACGGCGCCTCCTCTCCCCTTCTTCTCGGATTCTCCTTTCTTCCTCCTCATTCCTCCTCCTCTCAGCCTCTTCTCGCCTCCTCCTTTCTTCTTCTTCCCTGATCCTCCTTTCCTCCTCCTCCCTTCTCCTTTTCTCCGCCTCCTCTCGCATTCTCCTCTCTTGCTCTTCTTGCTGTTTCCAACGACACCTCTCTTCCTCCAGTTCACGCAGCCTCAGCTCCTCTGCTCTCCTCATCCTCGCCTCTTCCTCCTCTAACTCTCTCCTCCTCCTAACCACCGGCTTTTCCTCCTCATAGAGTCTCTGTTTCTCCAGACTTTCTCTGGAGTCTTCGACAGACTCTCTGCGCTGCTCATCTGAGAAGACGCCTGCTGCCTCCAGGTCCTCCTCAACGACTCCAGGGATGGAAACCTCCTGGAGGTCCTGAGAAATGCAGAAAAATTAGTTTGTAACCTCTGAACTCAGCAGACGGTGGCAGAAACAGATCTACATGTTGACACACCTGTGTGAAGCGTCTGTGTTTACGGGAGATCCTCTGGTTTTTCGGCTTGACTGAGAGTTTATGCTTGGCAGCAGCGTTGTCCAAGCGAGGTCCAGACTGTGGGACGGCGTCCAGATTAATGGACTCGATTGTACCAGTCGGTGGAGAGACTCGCTTGGACCTTGGGGACTTTACAGGAGGGCTCTGCTGGCCAGACGGATGAGCCGCTTCAACCTGCGTTTACCAAAACAACTGAGCTTTAATTTATTTACATCTACAGATGATCCGATCTCAACATTTAGATGAACTGTAGCAGACATACAGGAGATACTTTGTTTTCAATCAGGAGAAAATAATGAAAAGATTTCGGTCTGTTTTTGTGACCTTAAGTCAGTCATGTTACTACGGGAACCCAAATTGGACAAATCAGACAGGGACTTTAAGATAAAATGTGAGTTTAAGCAGCCATCTTTGTTTTACTGGCTGTTAAAATTTCCCTCCAGCTTCTACAACGACAGCGTTAAACAGTCAATATTCAGAAACGTTTCACTCTTTTATTAAAGTCATGATGTGATACAAGCAGCTCCTGGTAAATCAGTCCACTAAGTTCAGAGTGTTGAACACGTCTGGTGAATTTTCCTCTTCGATTATTTTTCATTAAAGAGACCCTTCCATTAAAAACAGTTTTTCTGAGGTTTCTGTTGAATATTTTAGCTCCACAGGTGTTCTTACCTTCATAGTGGGTGTGAAAACAGGTCAACAACTTCTCTTTCAGTTTTAATCTCTCAAACTACGCAGGTGGTGATAAAACCCGAGTTCGAACGGCCTGTATCTGTTTCATCACAACTCCTTTGCTCGTTAGTTATTCATCAGCTCCCGCAGTTGAAACCACGCCTAGCATGCTGCTGGCTAAAAGCTGTTAGCATAACGTATCAAACAGGAAGACGCGACGTCTGACATTGCCATGCACAGCGGGGCAGGAAACAGTATACCTTGCTCTCATAGGCTAGTTTGTTAGCCAATCAGAGTCCAGCAAATTCAAATAATGAATATGAACGAGCTGCTGCTCGAGGCCTGACGGAAGGAGCCGGAACCACCCAAATTTTAATGCAGACAGATTGAAAGGTCTGTTAATCAGTGTTTCCTGACGTTTTTTAGATATAAAATGTTTCATATTACTGGTTAATACTTAAGAAATAACCACAAAGTCCTGAAATGTGTATGAAATGGCCTCTTTAAGTCTGAAAAAATGCAAATGCAGCAGAAAATAAAGCTGCAAATGTGTTTTTAACTCATTTAAACTCAATTCTGCTTGTTTTCAGGATTCTAGTTTTATAGTTTTAATCTCCTGTGTGTTTTATGTAGTTTTTTTCTCTTCTGGTTTCCCGCTGCTACCTGCCGTCTCTCTAACACAGTTATAATGAATGATGTGTAAATAGCTGAAAGATTTTTAGGTGTTACCTTGGATTCTGTTTTTGATGGCTCAGCTTCTATCTGAGCCAAAACCTTCAGAGGGCTTCGGGGAACCTCGTCCTCATCCGAGCTGCCTTCGTCCCCGTCACTTTTACGAAGAGAAGGAGGCCTTTGGCCAAACTTTATACCCTGTGCTATCTGCCTCTGAGTGATCAACACAAGGAAAACAAAATGACCATTTGTTCAAAGGTAAGACAAGTGTCACATTTTTTATGGGCCCACCTGCAGATTCCGGACTTTATCGGAAACGTTTTCCTGGGACATGCTGTGATCCAGACCGAGCTCCTTCCGTGGCTCTTCAGGGATAAAGATGCTGTCGTGTGAGAAAGCTCGAGATCCGATAGGATTCACCTTCCTGCAGAATAAAGGAGAGCCACTTCAGTGTTGCAGCAGGACATTTGTTACATTCGAGGTGCAGCGTGAAACAAATGTGTCAGTTTCATCATCACAGCAGGAAACATTCAACCTGAAGTTTTATAACTGAGCAAATCATCTTTGCACCCACCTCAGATTTTTATTAGGCTCCTCATCGTCAGACACGACTCCACTGCACACTTCCCCGGTTGAAAAACTCGCCTTTAGTTCTGCTCCATCAAAGTTCCCCTTCGCTTCCTTTTTCTTCTTCTTCCCAAACAGCCGTCTGAGGGGTTGGAATTTGCCCTGTCGTCTTCTCTCTGTCAGGTAAAAGAGAAAAAAATGCGACAACCTCAGATAGATGCAATCAAATCATCAATCTTTATATGTGACCCTGGTGGAAGATAACGAGCCGGACGGTGGCTGTGGGCGGGATTTTAATCTGATCGTGTGAGTCAATAATTAAATGTAATAGCTGATAGGGGAGAAAAAAAAAAGTACCAAAATAGCGCAGAAGAAGATAATGAATGAGAAGAAAACCTCGGCTTGTGTTTATAACAACAACTAAAAAGTATGTGATCAGATCTGTTTCAGCAAAAATGCACAAAGAGAGAAGATGCAACTTCCTGCTTCAAGAGCCAGATGCTTGACTCGTGTCACCTTTGACCCGGGCTTCAGGAAATGTTCCGTAAAGTTTACAAAATACCCCATTTACCATGAAGCATAATGCATCAACACAAAACGCTCGTAGTAAATACTTCCAGTGTTGGTTTATGAGACAGTAAGAAATTATCTTTGGACTTTCAGTGAAAGTGATAAACTCTTATATAAAAAGTCAGAATTTCCTTGTTTGAAGATAGAAAACTTTGTTTTCTCCTCAGAACCCCAAAGATCAGATTTACTGACTCTGAGGTATAAAAAATGTAAACAAATTGAAGTTTCAACAAATATTCCCAGAGATTCCAAACAGCCGGACTTGTTAGCCTTCGGACGTGTGTCCTGCTGTGTGTGTGTGTGTGTGTGTGTGGGTGTGCTTGTAAAGGGCCACAGGTTGAACTGAGCTGCGACGCTACTCTACACCGCCGAGCAGACGGGCGTTCTCAGGCTCTCTGGGTATCCTTTTCAGAGCTAAAAGTAGCAACTGGTGTGGGATTTCACTGCAAATGCTGCTGACTAAACCAGAGGCATGATGGGAAATGATGCAGTAAACTCATTTCTTCTCTTCAGTCCTTTGACCCTAAACATTATCTTTCTGTGGGAAAGTAAAGAGGCATTTAGTTGTGTCACAGACCGCGTACATTATCAACTCACACATGCCGTGTTTTATGTGAGACGCGTTTCTCACAGCGATACTCAGATTTATGAAACGACAGAAGTTTCAAACTGTAATATTGTTTCTCATCCAAAGAGACTTTTAAACTCCTTCCAGATTAAACTTCATTTAAAGTTTAACTATTTTTTTTTTTATCACAGAATTATTGCATAATTACTTTTAGATACAAATGTAGATAGAATTTGACTTGGTGTGTGTGTATAATGTTTCTTACCACTGCAGCTACTTTAACATTTGGTTTTGTGGCAGTAATAAAAAGGACACTATTATTTGAAACAATTATGTCATTTTTACAGATTATTTGTATCCAGATGAGATTCTTTTCATCATATTGAGCCTGTATGTATTAAAAAAGGTGTAAAAACACCCAGATTTTTTCCTTTTCTCCTCAGTGATGGAACTTCCTTCAGAAAGATGTTTATAAAAATGATTTCTAGTGTTTTTAGCAAACAGCTCTCTCATTTAAGCCACTGTTTGACTTGCTAATATCTACAATCCCTCTGTTGATGGTAGACTCAGTTACACACATGGGTTTGTGCAGGTATTAATTTTAGAAACCAAATTACAAGTTGTATCTCTATATAATTCTTTTCCTGTAATTTTTTTATAATATAAAACACAACCAGGATGTTTTCTTCTTTTAGGTTGATTTCAGTTTGTTGCTTGATTCCCTTTCCGAAACATTTCACCTCGTGATTTTGAGCTGAAATGTCGGATTTCTGAAACTGAATTTAGTTATCATTCTGTACATTTTAATTAAACATTTATTCTGGCTCTTCTCTGAAACGTATTGAGCCCCTCAGGGGACATGGTATGAAAAAAAAATTTAAGGTCAGAAAAAAAATAAATAAACATTTTGCGTTATCCTGAGAAAGTTTTGCGATATCCTGAGAAAGTTTTGCGATATCTTGAGAAAGTTTTGCGATATCTTGAGAAAGTTTTGCTATATCTTGAGAAAGTTTTGCGTTATCCTGACAAAGTTTTGCGTTATCCTGAGAAAGTTTTGCGTTATCCTGAAAAAGTTTTCCGTTATCCTGAGAAAGTTTTGCGTTATCCTGAGAAAGCTTTGCGATATCCTGAGAAAGTTTTGCGATATCTTGAGAAAGTTTTGCGTTATCCTGAGAAAGTTTTGCGTTATCCTGAGAAAGTTTTGCGTTATCCTGAGAAAGTTTTGCGTTATCCTGAGAAAGTTTTGCGATATCCTGAGAAAGTTTTGCGTTATCCTGAGAAAGTTTTGCGTTATCCTGAGAAAGTTTTGCGATATCTTGAGAAAGTTTTGCGTTATCCTGAGAAAGTTTTGCGTTATCCTGAGAAAGTTTTGCGTTATCTTGAGAAAGTTTTGCGTTATCCTGAGAAAGTTTTGCGTTATCCTGAGAATGTTTTGCGTTATCCTGAGAAAGTTTTGCGTTATCCTGAGAAAGTTTTGCGTTATCCTGAGAAAGTTTTGCGATATCCTGAGAAAGTTTTGCGTTATCCTGAGAAAGTTTTGAAAAGCTTGTACTTCCTGTATTCCAGGTCTTGTGCAAAAATATGTGCCCTTCTGATCACTTTCTCGCTAGACTGAAACTCGACTGATAAAAGGACAGGTATCCCTGTCAAAGTTCTTGCTTTATTAAGCTTCTGTTAAATCAATGAACGAAAACGAAAATGATTTTGAGTGTTTTTTTTACTCGCCGTGAGAATCAAGTCTCTCGGTATTCATGTACACTAAAACCTGGCGGTTAGACTTGATTAGTCTGAGCTACAACAATGATTAATTTCACTCTGGGATTAAAAAAACATTTTTGAATTTCAATTGAGTTAAAGGGGGGAACAGGATTTCTCGGCATCCTGAAATATTCCATTCCCCCCTCCTAACTTTTTTAATACTTTGACTGACAAGCCTGTCCTTTTCTGTCCACAATCCTCTTATCATGGACACTTACTTCAGTGAATATGAAGACATTTGGTCTTTTTATGTCAAAGTTACAGGGGGGAACGGAATACAGGAAGTACAAGCTTTTCAAAACTTTCTCGAGATATCGCAGAACTTTCTCAGGATAACGCAATTTTTTTTTTCTGACCTTAATTTGTTTTTCATACCATGTCCCCTGAGGGACTCAGTAGAAACGGCTGTTGTCTCTGTAACTGTTTAAATCAAAGAAAAGTAGTTTGACTTGTATGTGGATTATCCCTGCGGAGTTGTTCTGACTGCACGTCACTAATATAGCATCTTTTTTTTTTTTTACTTACTGTTGTGGTTTTGTGTATTTGTGATAAAACTGATGATGCACTCAGGCTCCGTGGAACCTCGCCACTCCTCTCAGTCTGAGTGCACCCACTGATATCCAGCACCGCTTCCCTGCAGCATGTTCTGCCGGTCCAGCGGTACAAAGCCCATAATGCAACGCTGTAGGCGGGCTCAAACACTCATGCATGAAACAAGACGGGACGCTTTCTTCTGTAGAGTAGACGTCTTGACGGCAGCTCAACCCAACACGAGGGTTAACACTCGCTTCACAGAGTAAAGTTTTGTCCTTTCTGACTCTGACTGACTGATAAGAACATAATAAACTAGATTATACCTGGTTAAATAAACAATATCAGAATTAAATCTTTCTTTTAAAGGTTTAAATGAGATAAATCATTACAGCTGCTGGAAAAAGAAACTTTATGCACAACCACTTTGTGTTTTTCACTATCTGCTTGTCTATTTATTTATTTTTAAATCTGATATGATGAATCATCCCACGACTGGTGATAACCACAGAAATCTAACCCTGCTTCAGACGTTACGCTGTATGAGACCAGAATTTATGAAAACAGCTATAAAAACATTGATCAGTCAGAGTAAAATTAGTGGACTGATGAAACATTTTCCTCAGCTGCACTAACGGTTTATATCACCAGTTCTAGGAGGTTTTGTGCTCAGCAGGAAACGTGATTCAGAGGTTTATATAGTTCTGTTTAACTTCCTGATGACCATTCAGTATAAAAAAAAAACAGATTTAAAAGCTTCTTTTTGTCATGTTTTAATTTCGATGTGTTTAACACAGACAGGATGTGAGTACTGATTCCTGACCGTCAAAAACATTTTATCTATCTTTATTGTCTGTTGCAACCAGACACAAAAAGCAGCTGTGCTGATCTACTTTTTCCAACATAAACAACAAACTGCCACATAAAATTAGAAACCATCTCATAAGGTTTAAAGAAGGAAGAAAGAGTGTGATAGGTCAGAAATGTGGACACAGCACACCACAAAGAGAAGCTTTAGTCAATCTCAAACCCATCACCACAACATGCAGCTCTTAAAGAGACAGTCTGTACAAATACATTAATTACATCAGGACTATTTATTTGTGTGCACTGTCTCTTTAAGAAGTCTGTAAAAACACTCTTATCTCCTAATTACCTGGGCTTTTGGATTCTGTAACCTCTAAAAGGAAGCCATGCTTAGTTTCTCTTGCATCTGTTGCCATGGTTACCTCCCCACCTTGGCTGTGATGAGAAAAGGAGAAGGTAAAAGTGTGTGTGGTGGGGGGAGGGGTTGTTTGCTTTACTGTTGGGGGGTAAAGGGAGTGAAACTCTGCAGAGAACTGCTGCTTGACTTCCTCGTGTCCTGCTTTTTCTTTTAACTCGCCGCTGACTCAAGCCCCATCATCAAAACAAGTCGGCTCTTCAGCGCTTACAGAATGACCGGAGGAGGTATACAATCGCGTTCTTCTTCCCTACAGCTGATGTTTCCAGCAAACGCAGGCTGCTTACATCACCTGGAAAAATATCTATATGATCAACAGGATGGCCCTTCCTCAACATACCATCAAGAAGAATAAAAGCACAAACCAAGGAACCAACAAACCACAGAAAGCTTCATAAACCCGCCTGCAGCGCTCCAGCCAGAGGTTTTCTGTTATTCTGCATCAGAATGTCTGCTGTCTGTAAAACAGCTGCATCAAACACAGAAACTGTACTGAGAGAGCTGGAGAGAAGCCCGCTGTGTCCGGTGGGACCAGCACGGCGTGGGCTTTCTTCCTGAGGGTGACAGACTCTCAGAAATGTCTCCTTACAGAAAAAAAGACGACAAAAAGTCTCTTTGTCCAGTCTGATTCCAGCCAGAGCGAAAACAAGGAGCAAACAAGCATGAGTGTGTGAACATAGACAGTGTGTGAATGTGTGTGTACACATGCAACTGTTTCTTTTGTTGTTTTTCTCTTTTTATTTTCTGTTTGACTCCCGGTTCTGATTGTGTGTTTATGGATGTGTGCGTGTAGTTTGTCTGCAGACAGAGGCGGGATGAGAGAAGCATGAGGGGCAGCCATGTCTACAGCAGCAGAGGATGCAGCTGCATCTCACCACCAAGTTTACCAGCAGCTCAACACCCTTTAGGACACCCGACGGCACGGCTTTGTGTCGTGGCGCTCGGGTGTCGTGACCTCACAGCACAAGAAGCTTGCTGACAAAGCAGACAGACAAACGTTGCACAGCCGTTTACCTATTTTAGCTGCACAGCTTGAGATGGCCGTGCACCACTGCAGTAAAACCTTAGGGATCATCGATCTGCCATATCACAAAGCTCGTTTTACCAAGATGAACGCCACTGCCGTCTCCGCTGTGGCTTTGAGGGAAAAAACAAAACAAAAAAGAAAAACGAGGAAATAAACAAAAAACAGCAGGATTTGATTTGATCATGTCTGTAGCATGAGATACATTTAATGTAGGTAAAGATGGTGTTGGAGATGATGCAGAGAGCGGAGGATGAGGAAGTGGGTCAGAACAGAAAAATGTCCCTAAACGTGATTTTAAACTACATTTTAAAACTGTTTTTACCACCACAGTTGGAATAATTGGCCCGAGGATACCCCTCCAGCACCGTCTCCTCGGCCCAAATCTCATTTTCACCATTCTCTGAAGTTTGAGCTGCCCCTGGTTTCCATAGCAACATGCAGCCGCCAGGGCCAAAAGTGACAGACGCAACAAAGAACTGACATCAAATCCTTATCACAACAAACAGGCTGAAAGAGTTCTCGCGCATAAAAACGGCGGCTGTTTCTCGATCTGCTGCTAATTTAACAGCAGCTGCAGGTCGAGAGCGTGGGGACGACGCAGCAGTGTCCAAGTGCAGCTTGACATTTAGTCAAGTGTTAGGTAATTCTAAATTAGAAAAACAAACACGGAAGGTTTGCTGTGATTAATCACCATCTGCTCAGTCTGGAACACTAGTGGTGTAAAACTGAGCTAAGACAATCAAAATATTCCTCCCAGTAATTGTTTATATGGCTATTAAGAGTAAAATGTTTTTTTTTTTCCAAATCTGTATTCAAACGAACTGCTGCTGTGTTACGTCACATTAAAAGTGCCAAATGAGCAATAAAAAGCTTCAGTGTCAACAGATGCTGCTGGTGACTGTCTAACATGGAGTCCTGACTCATGAATATTTGGACATCATACAAGTCCTATTGTTTCATTATTCATAGTTCAGATGAGTGATGACAGAATATGCACCGAATTTTGTTGGAATACTTTGATTTGTTGATAGTTTTGTTTGTATTTTCAGCTTTTCCTCTACAGAAATGTTTTCACACGCACAGCGTGGAGGAGGATTTACAGTCCGTCTGCTGCTTTGACTGAAAGTAAAGTTAACTTTAAAGGGACATAAGGCAAGATTTGTGAAAAACTACACATGCATTTCCAGTTTATTCAATGCTAATGGGTCATGAAGCATTAAAAACCCAAAATAACGAGGCCATCCTCATATATGTCTGTTGCCTTGGAAACGCTGTGTGCCACATAATGCGCTGCAGTTCGACGTCCGAATTTCCCGCGCAGTTGTAGGGATGTGACGTAAATTGACGCTGCATGCGCGTTGCCGACAGCTCTTGAACAGGAAGAACATGGCCGCCGTGGACTTGGATTCAAACACTGAAGGTATACTTATGGATGTTTCTGCAGCCAGCAAACGACCTGCATCCACTCTCACCCCCCAAAAAAGTGGCACCACGAAGAAAAAAAAGACTTTATCAGCGGCATCTCATGAGTCTAAAAAAAAATATGACCGAAGCCGGGCAGGCACCCGCATAAATATTGGATATGCGTTCGGTTCATGGAGGGAACTTCAGCTGCATTTGGGAGTGAAAACGGATGCTGACATGGCTCATTTCCTTGTGACCAGGTGAGAAAACATTATAAGTCGTGTTTAGAGCCTGATACAGTATGAAAATGATGAGATCAAATCAAATAACAGAGTGGAGAGACCTGACTTGAAGTATGTTAGCCTCCCCGGTGCAGTGCTGTGAAGACGAACCGTCTGTAAAGTGTCTGTGCGCGCTCCCGTGCCGGCTTGGCTGGTGGCTGCAGTTAGCCACAGCGCCTGTCGCGGCAGCACTGAGTCAGATTTTGTAAAGCTGCCTTAAGTTCCTTCAAACTTTATCCATCATTAAATGTGATTGTATGCAACTGTGCATTCATCCCCAAAATCTGCAATTTTCTCCTCAGTGCAGCATGAAGGCACCAATGAAGCCAAAACTGATGCTAGAATTGTATTTCATTGTTGATGTTTTCTACCATTTTAGGGGGAAAAGATGCAGATCTGTTAATTAAAACATCTAAATATCGCATGTAACGAGACACGGCAACGTTACAAGGAAGTTCAATCTAAAATGTGCTGCCCCCTGGTGGCTGGCTGCAGTAAAGGTTTTAGACATGTCTGTGAGTATAACTCATGTGAATGAATCATCCATTGATCTATAGTGTATAACTCGCTGCATGTCATTCATGTAATAAATATAACATTTTAAATGCATAAATTTGATCTGCATTTTTTCAGTCTTTGTTTACCTTTTTATATTATTCCTTCCAGAATCCAATAATGTTACTCTGATTGCCAAAAAGGTTAGGATATTATGTAAAAGGTAAATAAATACAAAATGCAATGATAAGCAAATCTCATAAACCAAATCTTTTTCCAAAGAAAACTTGAACAACATCTCTGATACTGACATGATATCTGTCCAAGATTTTGTTTTCAATGTAATTTAGGATTAAGTGTTTTTCTCTATTCGTCCTCTTGGTAAGTCCTTACAGCTGCTTTTCATTTGGAATCACACACCTGATTCTCATGCCAGTAAACAAGCCTCATGGTATATCTTGATCTTGCTCCATGTTTCTTGGTCAGACTCCCTGCTTAATGTTCCTGTCATGCCCTATACCTGTAAGTTACCTTGTCAAACCATGACAGAAAGTATGAACTCATTTTGATTTGATTGTAGCAACCAATGAGTTATATTTATAGAGGGGACATGCCAGGCTTTTAACATTTCATTGTGTGTCACCTTGGTTCTTTGGGCTCTTCTGTCCAGTCGAGCATCAGAAATCTTGGTATTTGGTTTGACCAGTCTCTGTCTCTGGACAAACATTCAAGACTTTTGGTCAAAAATTGTTTTTATCATCTAAGAAATATTATGAAATTGAAGACAGTTTTATCAAACACTGACTTGGAGTTGGTGATTCATGCTTTTATTTCTTCTCGTTTAGATTATTATAATTCTCTTTTTACATGTTTTAACAAAAATGCTCTTGATCGTCTTCAGCGAGTCCAAAATGCTGCTGCAAGACTTTTAACCGGGTCCAGCAGGTGGTCACATATCACGCCAGTGTTGTCTTCTCTGCACTGGCTCCCCATTAAATTTCGAATTGATTTTAAAATTCTCGTTTTGACCTTCAGAGCCCTGCATGGGCAGGTTCCAAAATATATTTGTGATCTCCTTCACCTGTACATATCTGGTCGCTCGCTCCGATCTTCAGACCAGAACCTCCTCATGTTTCCAAAAACTCGCTGTAAAACCAGAGGAGATCGATCCTTTCAGGCTGTGGCTCCAAATCTGTGGAATGCCCTACCTTTGCCCCTTCGTGAGGCTGACACTGTTGATTCTTTTAAAAGGCAGCTGAAGAAACTTTTATTTGGGCGAGCTTTTGGTTGACTGGACTTTTGGCGTGATTATTATTCTTTTTATCTTTTACTGTTTATGCTGTTTATTGAATTCATTGTGAAGCACTTAGTGATTTTTATCTGTGAAAGGTGCTATATAAATAAAGTTTATTATTATTATTATTAACACAAAACACTGCAGAATAATTATTTTCCTCCTACATCAAGGCATTCAGGCTGTTTGAACAAAATGTTGTTATATTCAAGCAGAGAAGCTTTGACATTATAATTAAAAATAATGCTGTCAAAAAAATCACTGGCTTCGTTTTTCTGAGGTTTCTGTTGGATATTTTAGCTCCACAGGTGTTCTTACCTTCATAGTGGGTGTGAAAACAGGTCAACAACTTCTCTTTCAGTTTTAATCTCTCAAACTACGCAGGTGGTGATAAAACCCGAGTTCTCCCGAGTTTGAACGGCCTGTATCTGTTTCATCACAACTCCTTTGTTCGTTAGTATTTATCAGCTCCCGCAGTTGAAACCTCGCCTAGCATGCTGCTGGCTAAAAGCTGTTAGCATAAACACGTATCAACAGGAAGAGGAAACAGGAAGCCGTGTTCTCATAGGCTAGTTTGTTAGCCAATCTGAGTCCAGCCCGAGGCCAGGCGAATCTTCATGCAGACAGATTGAAAGGTCTGTTAATCAGTGTTTCCTCACGTTTTTTAGATATAAAATGTTTCATATTACAGGTTAATACTTAAGAAATAACCACAAAGTCCTGAAATTTGTATGAAATGGCCCCTTTAAATAACCTCCAGTTTACATACATAGGAAGCATGAAGCTATAGAAATAATGATTAAGTTATCATCAATAAAATTTTACAAATTAATATTGTTCCAAATATAATAGTCATAATAAGCACAATAATAATAGTAATATACTGTATAGTTAATAGATACTCCATAGTCATAGAATATATAGAAAAGTCTATGGAGTATAATGTGTTCTATGCATTACTAGAAGCTGTGTAAATATATCTAGCATTTACATATGTATTACAGTGGTCCCTCACTATAACCTGGTTAACCTTTTGCAGCCTCATAGTTTTGCAGATTTTCTTTTTACACTGCATTGTGTTCTGCATTCTAACAAGAGAGAAAAGTGTATAAAGTGTATAGTGAGGGGTTTTACAGCCTTAAAACATCTATAATAAATGTAAAAAATAAAGCTAACTAATATGTGGATTTTGCCTATTGCAGGTTATTTTTAGAACGTAACTCGTGACTAACAAGGTACCACTGTACATATAAACACTCACATATACACACTTACAGTTACGCACTGCAGTGAGCAGGAATATCGCTTTTTTCAATATGGCGACCAACTTTGCACACATAATTTTGTGGCATGTCCTATTTATAAATATACCTCATTTGTAGCAACACATCTCAGAAACATTGGAACATTGTGATGTTTAATTGATCAACAGCCTTGATGTACCAGGTGTTTTCTGTTGGTTAATTATCTGGACTGCAGCAGGTCTGTTCAGCTTCAGTTTTGACCTTTGACCTTGTCCCTTTTACACAGAATCCTCCTGATCTCTGAATCTTTTGATATTATTCACTGTAGAGGGTGAATCTTCACAATCTTCAGTCTTCTCAACATTTGTTTCAAATTGTTCTACAATTTTCAGACCCAGTTTGTTGCAGATTAGTGACCCTCCGTCCATCTTTACATCTGAGAGACTCTGCCTCTCTCAAATGCTCTTTTTACACTCTGTTGCTATTTAACTTCTCAAACGTTCCTCTAGTTGTCTTTGAATTGTGCCAATTATTTTTTTAGTCTTTTGTTACTTCTGTCCCAACTTTATGAGCTATGCAAATCATTACACTTTGTTCTTATATAGATTTTAAAAAACGTGACAATTTGAGGGGGACTTGAGGTCGTACAAATCTTTATGGCGGGCGGCGTAGTCTAGTGGAAGGGAGATCGCCCTTCGTTCGGAAGATGGCGGGTTACCTGTTCCGGCATGCTACGTCAAAGTATCCTCGGGCAAGATACTGAACCCGTCGCTTCCTCGGGGCGGCAGTAGTCTATGGGGGCGGAGCTTGATCCCGTGTCTCGGTAAGAGGCTACACGTCGAAGTATCCTTGGGTAAGATACTGAACCCTGCAACTGCCCCCCGGGCGCTGTTCAATATGGCTGCCCTCTGCTCCTCACCTCACCATGAGGATGGGTCAAATGCAGAGACAAATTTACCCATAAGGGATTAATAGAGGAAAATTAAAAATAAAATGTGCTTTAAGTTGCAACATTCCTTGCAATTACATATAACATGCTTTTTTATTTTGTCTTTTAACTCTGATCCAGGCTGTTTTTACTTCTCAATGATACAACAATATAAAACTTTTTGATCTTAGCTGCAATATCAGCTGTAAAAACCAAAAAGACACCAATAAAATGAACAAAGCACTGATGAGTGAGGCCAGTGTTTGTACCAGCCTTCATTCCAGTGTGAAAGCAGAGCTCCTTGGATGTAAACAGCTCCACAAACGCTGTGTTGTCGTGTACAGACAAGATAAAAAGGTTTTATTTTTAGCAGAAACCCGCTCCCCAAAACGTTACTGGGTAATAAACATACAGGATCTACTGTATTCTGGCCTGCTGTGTTGTTTGCATGCAGCTCAGTTTTGCTTTGACACGTTTCATGTGAACAGCTGATTGCAACTCAGTAAACATCTGCCTGGAGAGAAAATCTGAAAACACGAGCAGTTATTCTCATATTTATCCTGGCAAGCAGCTCCATGAGGCTGAGCTCTACTGTGCAGCTATTTAATAAACACGAAAAAAGATTAAGCAAATAAACTGATATCTAGATGATAAAATGTTTAATGAGTCTTTATATCACCTGAACAAACAGCATCACTGTCTCAATGTCTCGTGTGGCAAAAAAAAAAAAAAAACCTCATTAGAAGTTCAATAACAAAACATCCAGAACGAAAACTGTTCAGATCCACGAGGCCCAGAGGAAAACCGAACCTGAGCTCCTCTCCATATTCCTGTACTCCAGGTATCTAACGGGTGAATGACGCCAAACAATGGATTTGAGTGTCACATATAAAATGACCACGTTATATTTTCCACAGTAGCTAACAGCTAACTGACAATGCAAAAAAAAAAAAAATAAAAAAATAAAATAAAATAAAGGTCTTCCTCTCCTCCTGGACATCTAATGACACAAAACTGACATGTGATATTTTCTTGGGGAAAGAAGGAAAGAAAATCATTATCGAAGAAAAATAAACGATTCTATGAACCACCTCATATTGTAAAAGCTGCTGACGAGAGTTTTGCACAAAAAAACAATTATTTATGCAGATAAACTCGACCTGTAGTTTAGCATGTATAAGAGATCTAAAGCTAATTTGGTTTATAAGAATGTTTTCTTACCGTCTCGCCGTCGTTATGAGAGTCTCTGTGAGTGTGTGGCCGTTCCACCTGCCTGCTGTCACTGTGGATCTAGGGCATTACCTGGAGTCAGGTGTCAGCAGCAGTGTGTGTGCGTGTGTGTGTGTGTGTGTGTGTGTGTGTGTGTGTGTGTGTGTGTGTGGAACAACAACTTGGGTAAAATCTCTAAATATTCTCACATGGATACAATTTTAATTTCACAGTCACGTCCTTCGGGAAGGTAAACACCCGTCATGGTGGGGGCTCGTGAGTTCACGTGCGTGATGGAGATGAACACATGTGCGGTGAGCGGGGAGGGGGGGGGTGTGTCGGCGCTGATTGAGGAGAGATGGGCGTTCTCCTGTGTCTGTGAGTGCTGCTGTGCTGAGGAGGCACAAAGTGACACTTTGTTTGTCCGTCAGAAAGCCGGAGCAGGAGAACAGAGTGGCATTCAGCGTTTCAGCTGGCTGATGCTCACAAAGACTTTCATTGTGGCTCCACAGTATTTATACACATGTGTGATGATAAACGTTTATAATGCAACAAAACCTCAGCTCCTCATTACATTACAGTTACTAAGGTGGTAGATGTAAGCTCCAGTCTTCAGAGCTGCCCTCTAGCTGCAGTAAACACACACCGCTAGTGTTTTATTGACAGCTAACATCCTTCATGTTTACTTCTGAGGGGAAACAGCAACTTACTGCTTTAAATTTAGCATCTTTAATAACACATAAAATCCTCACTATATGGTCTGATCTTTACTCATAATGGCTGCAAGTGTCAGTATAACATTACTGTGCAATGAGGAGGGTCTAACCCCCCCACACACACACACATGCATGCACACACACACTCCAGTTTTGGCAGGATCACACTGCAGCCTCACAGGGATATGGTAATGATGGGGCTTTACCATCCCGGCTGCTGCCTATATTAGAGCAGCGTAGCACTTCAAAGACAGACTGCTGCTCTCTGACTGACAACATGCAGGAATAGAATCCCAGAGGAAAACAGCACGAACATGCTCTCACACAGATAGCCCCACATACTCACAGACACTCTTGATGACTCCTGTTTGTGAGCGTAAAAGACTCGCTTGCCTGCTCTAAAAGCTAAATGATGCTGCAGCAGCATCTTAATGTAACGTAATAATATAAGAATGCAAATTTCTGTGCTGAAGTGTCATAAATTGATGAATCCTACGAATCATTTAGACTAAAAATATACATGAAAAAGCAGAACTTTTATAGTAAAACAACATAAAACATGAGACAAAACCCTTAATTTCCAACACTGACTGCTGCAGAATTAACCAGTTCCATCAGAAAACACTTTGAGGTGTATTATTTGTGGAAAAGATGTGAAACTTCAGCCTGGGAGCATGTTTCAGGGGAGCTGATGAGTTACATCACAGGAAAGGGAAAAATTAGGACAGTTCTCATAAGAATCTGTCTGGCAAACTGTAATTACATTTGTTTTGTTTTAGCCGAGAACACTGATGCAATTAATCTGTTGAATGTGAGTTATGTCAGTTTTATGTTGCACTTAGCAGCTCTCAATTATACGTGCAGTTTTTACATCATTTGTGTGTGATGGACATAAAAAAATTTGAATTTGAATGCAACACTATAAATTACAAATGAAACTGTATGTGCAAGAACTTGATGAAGTGAACAACTTAGAGTTGAAATCCTGTGGGGATTAAAGCTTTGAGTTTAAATGCTGGTGTATTTTTTTAGACAGAAACAGGTCTTCTGAAAATATCAGGCAGTATTTAGGATGTGGCGATGTAAATCCCTGTTATTTATTTATGCAAATCATAGGCTGATGGTTCATATGGATGGTGACATCTTTACGCACTGAATGAGCAGCAAAAAACACGGACTGACGGGGGGTTTCAGCAGGAAATAACAGAGTGGCTCTGTTTGTCAAGTCAGGTGACAAAAACTAAGAGGAAAGAAAAACAGCCTGGTGTTGAGCACAACTCCGGCCCTCCTTGTGGATTCATCCCTGGCAGGGTGCCACATTCTCCCTATCTGTGCGTCTCAGATACATCCCACTGACAGCAGCAGTGATGCACGAGCTGATTTAAAACGATGCGCGTGTGACTGCCTGTCTGTGTGTGTGTGTGTGTGTGTGTGGAGTCTATAATTTATTTTAGTTTTTTTCGCACACGTAGGCCCCCACCATATGGCCTGCGCATGGTTTGGAGCTGACTCGATCATCCCTGACATCAGATGGTCGAGCAGAGCATCGTGTGCAGAAAGACAGTCACTGCTGCGGTGAGAGACCACATCAGCATGTGGACCCTAAACACACCGATCAATAAGGACCCGAACCGTTAATGGCAAATTAACGGATGCTGCCGCACTGAGATTACGGTCTACTAATTGCCGTGTAAAAGGAGCTGAGAGAACAAAGAATCCGGCCTCTGTTTCCCCCCAGAATCTCCCAGGTTTCACCGGGACAGCGACCATCTGATGATGAACCCTTTGACTTCTTCAATGAGTAACAATTAATACTAATTTGGCCTGATGACAAGGCGTCTGCGCATTTACAGACGCATCAAATTGCAAATCGCAGCCCATTAAAAGCACGCGCACACACACATACACACGCACGCACATCTGGGATGGATGGAGATCAGACCAGGTCTGTGGTAAATGAAACGTGGGCTATAGTGACAAGGTCACAATCGTCGTGCAAAAGAACAAACAACGAGCGTAAACACAAACAACATGGAAGAAAAGCGAGGAGATGCATCACCTTCGTGTGGAGACGCGGTTCCTCCCTCCGCGGATCGCTGACGGTAAACCCCGCGCGCCCCGGCAGCTCCAAACCCTTTTGTGTTGCTGATGCTGCGGGTGCCCGACAGGAGACGCACGCACAGAGAGACACCCCCCACCCTCCTCTCCCGCACAGCTGCACGCGTGCGAGACGGAGATGGAGAAAGGGAGGGCGTGGCTGCGTGAGGAGGGCGAGCGGCGGCGGAACACCGCGCGGCGTCGACCGTCACGATCCGAGCGTGAAGCAGTGAGCGCGTGCTTAGCGGATGTCATTGAGATGAATGGAAAGGCGATCCCACGAGGCCAATTACAAAAAATAATAAATAAACAGGTAAAGGACGTCAGTTCTGCTGACGTGTCTGTTTGTCTGTAGCTAAATCTATTTTAATAATATGAGTTTATAATTTCTGTGCCATTAAAATGTTTCAGAACAATTTATAACTCGGTAGTTCTAAAGCGATTTAAAGTCTTAGCATTTTTCGAGTGACTTTTCCTTTATTTTAAACTTCCGGGGTTTGGTTCTAACTCTGCTCCTCAAACATTTTCCACAAATATTTCAGAGGAAGAAAAACAAAGGAAAATATGATCTAAACGTTTGTTTGTTCGATTGTTAAATACATTTAATTAATTAATTTAATTTTAGTTGCATCATGCTCAGTGAAAAAGTATTTGTCTCCTTACAAATTTCCAGTTTTTGCTTTAAATGTCATTTTAAACAATGATCTCATTTATAAACAAACAAATAAACAAATACTCACCAACCTGTCCATGAGTGAAAAAGTAATTCTGCTGAGTTCAGTTTCACTTGCACCTCAGCCTGATTACTGCCAAACCTACTGAAATAAATAAATAACTTCAACACAGTTCTAAGTCTTTGGGACTCAGTGAACAACAGAGAGTCATTACCCATAAAAAGAGAAAACATGGAACAATGTAGAACCTTCCCAGAGTGACCAAAGTTACTCCAAGAGCACAGTAACGACTCATCCAGGAGATCACAGAGGAACCCAGGACAACATGTAAAGCTCTGCAGGACTGATTCACCTCAGTTAAGGTATGATTTAATAATATTTAAGAGAACATTGGAAAAAAGACCTCGAGAAACTAGATAAAACCACAGCTGATCAGGAAAAAACAAACACCTACCTCACATTTACCAAAAAACATTTAGATGATGTTTTCATAAAATATTCCCTGGACTGACGAGAGAAAGTGGGACTTTTCTGAACGTGTGTCCTGTAACACCTGCAGTTAAAGAACATGGTAGATGTAGAGTGATGGTTTAGCACTGATTTGCTGCTTCAGGAACTGGACGACTTTCTGTAAAAGAACTAATAATTGTGCTCTTTACCAGAAAACCCTGAACAGCCGTCAATTTGTTCTGACTCAACCGTAAACAAGCTGCTTATGAAAACTCAAACGTGGCTGAATTAAAACTATTCTGTAAAGAAGAGCAGGTCCAGTTTCCTCCACAGTGATGTGAAAGGTTCGTTGTATTTCACTCTCTTTTTATCAGTATATGTTGCTTTTCACTCATTGTTTGGACATTTTGGTTTAGTTTTAAATAATGAAAGTGTAATATATTTACTATATAGCGCATTAGATCATTTTTCAATGAAATTGTAAAATTTCTTTTTTTTTTAAATCTGATATGTTGTTTATGTTCTTCTTACATTTGCAAATAACTGCATTCTGTTTTTACAAACATGTCTTTTAAACTTTTTGGAACAGGGACAGAGTCCTAACAGTAGTAGAGGAGTCTGACTGGCTCTCTTCCAGGGGACAGGACGGCTCTGCAGCGTATGGTCTGTCCACACAGGATTTATTGTGAGCTGTGTTTGTCCTGATTCGGTGCAGAATCAGAGTTTTGTTGTGTAAAACACTGACACAACCTCCTGATCAACTGAACGGATGGGTGGCTGAGACAGATCATTAATATTCCTCACATCCATCTATTTTCTGTACATGCTTGTTCCGCTGCAGGGTCGCGGGAGGCTGGTGCTCATCTCCAGCTGTCATTGGACGAAAGGCAGTTTACACCCAAGCAGGTTTCTTCCTCACGTACTTGGATTCAGAATGGTAGTAAAATATAAAAACGTGTCACCAACACTCGAAAAATAGAATAAAACTATTGACTATAATTTTTATTGATATGACTGTTGTTCAAGCTTTGAGATGCTGGGTGAGTGGAACTGTTCTAAACATGAAAAATGAGCTTGGATGTCAAAGCTGAGGGTAATAGCCTATGTTTAAAAATGCTTCAAAGAACCCCACAATGATATGTTGAAGGCTAAGATTAAATAATAAACTAACTCAAGTAAATCTCCATTATGGAATAAAAAATATAATTACTATAAAGTCCTTCAATCAACTTGCAGGGATAAATCAACATAAAGACAACTGGATATCATCAATTTAATATTTTATTTTTAGAATCTATTTTTCGGGCTTTTTAAATATCCTAGTAAACTTTCATAATGAAATTTATTACGAGGGACTTTTATTTTGAAAATATTGGCTTTTTTACATAGCTTACCAATTCAAAATAAACTGCCATAAAGAAATGGGGGTGGGATCATCCATAGACATTATATAAATTATATATAAATGATTTATATACATGCCTATGGGGTCATCCTTATGTACTTTTTGAAAATACAGCTTTATTGACACATACAACACATGTACAGCCGAACTCATTTTATTGTGAAAGTTCAAACCGGATTAGCTCATACACGTTAACCAACTTTAAACTTAAGTATGTGGTAGCAAACAAGCTGAAACAGTTACACGTAGTTGCCGGTGTAGAAACTATTAAAAGCTGGCAGGCACCGAGTGGACGAGCGGGACAACAGGACACACAGTATGTCTCCACGCAGGCAGGAACACGGGAAGAAAAGAGCCGACGCAGCGCGGAGCCATTCGGTGATACACTTCAGGACCGCGGCGAGTCTGAGCTCCGTCCGCCGCAGCTCCACCTTGCTGCCCTCGGTGCTGACGTTCCTAGTAATCGTAGCCTCCGGAGGCCTGCTGCTCATGATAGAGAAAGGAATGCTGAACGGCATGGAGACGCCTTCTCCCAGAGGAAACGGGAAGCGGTTGGATTTTGTTCGGCACATCGGGAAACAAAGTTCCGATGTCTCAGACGTGGATTCTCAGGTAAGAAGTTTTAAACAAACCACACGTGTAAACCTCGCACACATTTACTCAGACGCACTCACAACCTTAACAATCATTTACAATTTTAAACCTGAATTCCTAATTGAATTTAAATCTGTTTGGGTTTTTAAATAAACTTTCAGTAAAAACTTTTTTTCTTTGAAGTTATAAAAGATGGTTGAACTGTTCCAACATTTTGTTCATTTAAATTGTAGCTTTCAGTAAACAAAACATGCTTAAAATAGATAATTTTACTCTTTCAATAAATTAATGCAGGATTTTAATATCTATCCATCTTCTTCCACTTATCGTAGTTTGGTTGTGGGGGCAGCCGGTTCTGGAGAGAAACCCAGATCCCCCTCATTCACTCTCCAGCTACTCCTGGAGGATCCCAAGACAGTTCCAGGTCAGAGAGGTTATATAATCCCTTCAGCAGGTTCTAGGTCTGCTCAGGGGTCTCCTCCCAATCAGACATGCCTGGAAAACCTCCATGGGGAGGTCCAGGAAGCATCCTGACCAGATGTCTGGACCACCTCAGCTGACTCCTCCAGGATGATGGAGCTCCTCACATTATCTCTAAACTGTCTGAACCCGACCACCCTACAGAGGGAGATCATTTCACGTGCATATATCTAGGTTCTTTCATTCAGGATCCAGATCTCATGACTATAGATGAGGGTTGGAACATACATAGACAAGTAAATCAAGAGTTTTGCCTTTAGGTTCAGCTTCTTCACTACAACACACTGAAGCAGCTTCCTCATCATCAAAGATGAAGCTCCATCCTGTTAGTTCGTCTCCTGCTACATCCTGTCATCACAGGACGCCCAGATACTTAGACTCCTCGACTTGGGGCAAAGACTCAGCATCAACCTGAAGGAGCGTTCCACCATTTCTGGTGGAGAACCATGAACTCAAACACTGAGGAGCCGATTCTCCTCCTGGCCGCTTCACACTCCGCCTCAGTGCACGTTGAAGGTCACGACTCGAGGACGGAAACAGCAGATTCGTTTTTATAGTGAAGACAAGACTAGTTAAAGCAGCAGTGACTCGTGTTCCCACAGCTTTCACACATCCAACTGGTTTAAAAACAAAGAATTCTGAAATCAAGTATCATGTGTTTTTCCTTTTAGATCCTCCAAGAGATCCGAAACCGGACCATCAAGACTATGTGCAGCCAGAGGAACATGCCCCACAGCGTGTGGTCTCTAACCCCGCTGCAGAAGAAGACGCTGCTGCAGCACATCCTGGTGAACGACGAGTACCGCTTCCTCTACTGCTACGTCCCCAAAGTGGCCTGCTCCAACTGGAAGAGGGTTCTGAAGGTTCTGAGCGGCGCCCTGGAGAGCGTGGACACCAACATCAAGATGAACCACCGCAGCGACCTGCTCTTCTTGTCCTCTCTGAAGCCGGAGGCAATCCGCTACCGCCTCACGCACTACTTCAAGTTCATGTTTGTGCGAGAGCCCATGGAGCGCCTGCTTTCCGCCTACAGGAACAAGTTTGGAGAGATCGAGTCCTACCAGAAGAAGTACGGCGTGGAGATCATAAAGCGCTACAGAAAAGGCCGTGCGAAGGATGCGTCCGCCAAAGGAGACGACGTGACCTTTGCAGAGTTCGTCCGTTACCTGCTAGATGAGGATGTAGAGCGTATGAACGAGCACTGGATGCCCGTTTACAACTTGTGCCAACCCTGTGCCATTCCCTACGATTTCATTGGCTCCTACGAGCATCTGGAAAGAGACGCGGCTCACGTGCTGCAGCACATCGGTGCACCGCCCTCTGTTCACTTCCCAGAGAGACAAACGTGGTACAAGCCCGTCACCACGGAAACGTTACATTATTATTTATGCACGTTACCACAGAAGCTTCTCAGGGAACTGTTACCAAAGTACATTTTAGACTTTTCTCTATTTGCTTATCCGCTCCCCAACGCGACCACTGAACACTGCCGACATTAAAACATGTCGTTTTATACTTTTCAGATTTTTTTTGTAGAGATTAATTTGTATCTTTTCTATTCCAAGGAGATAAAAACAGTATTTTTAGAACTTTTAACGTTTATATTTGAGATGTCTGCACGTTACAAAACCACTAAAGCTTGAAATACAACGTTGCGTCAACTGTTACATAAAATAAACCCAATTCAGTTAAAAATGAAAGAATCTTTCATTTGCTGCAGACCTTCAAAGTAAAAGTTTAATGCGATGTTCTGTGGTTTAGCAGGCTAAAACACACCCTGTATATGTTATTCTTCTGTTTGCTCCCAATTTCCATCTAAAAATCAAAGATTCATGTGTCATTTACACGTTTGTACTTTGAGTTAAACGTCTTTATTTTACGAATAATTTAATCATTTTAAAGCCAATAAAACATGAATACAAGAAATACACTGTTGCTGTTTGGGGTCAGAAATGCTAAAAGACAAACATCGTACTGTTAAAGTGAGTCGAGTTGGATGTTTTAGATCCAGATGCACCCAGATGTGCATGTTTTCTTATCCTGAGTGGCTCTGGTTGGACGGAACACTGAGGTCATGCAACAGGCTCGTGTAAGTCAAAACTTTCAAGTCCACACTTAATCTTTGTGTTTTCAGACTCACAGAAACTTCACTTGTTTTCAGACTCGTTAATCCTTGAAGCTGACGCTCCTAAAAAATAAAAAATGAGTTAAGTTTTTACAGTTAAAAACTGAACCTGCTGAAGCAAAGTTGAGGCTTCCGCTGCTGTCATGATCCGAGTCTTACTTGTCTGCCGACTTGTCAGCGGAGCGGTCAAGAGTTCGGAGAATGGAGTGTTCTGTTGAGGTGTGTCGAGAACTGCTGGAGGCGCTGAGGGGTGACGAGAACGATAAACCCTGACGACGAAGCTCCTGAACGGCTCTTTCACTAAAACAAATATTTGGATTTATTTTACAGTTCGAGCAAAAAAACACCTAAAACAACAAATTCAAGTAGAACTGAAGAGAGGAATGACTTCTTGTGGTTGTTAAGAAGTTCAATAATTAGAACAAACCAGTTTAGGTTTTTTAATTCAAATCTCTGTTTTGTTTTTCAATGAGAACAGTTAAAGCAGCACTAAATAACTTTTCTGCAGCCGTGTCTCGGACAGCCGTTACTGGAACCGGTGTTCTGTTGAAATATGCTACCTGTTGAGATGTGCTACACACGTGCCGTTCCACAGTCTTGACTTCAATAAACAGATTTATAGTTTTTTTTTT